>CALSBZ010042085.1:0-18326 GCA_943591055.1 Gobionotothen gibberifrons | reverse complement strand
CCAGCAGTGTATACAACTCAAAATGTGTCTTCGGGTCAATGCGACTGATTTCGATGGAGCAGGTCACATATTTACACTGCCAGCCGCCCTTAAAGGACAAATGAAGAACAAGAAGAAAACACAACAAAACAAACAAAATACAAGAAGAAGAAAAGTTAGTATGGCGATTTCAAATAACACACAGGAGCTAGAACCACCTGCTTCTTTTAAATCAGCTGTGTGGGAACATTTTGGGTTCCCTGTGGACTACAATAACGATGGAGTGCTAGTGGAAGATCGGACGAGGACGGTGTGTCGGCGTTGTTCGACAGTGGTGCGGTATGCTAATCTGGTAACACGTCCAACATGCTAAATCATATCAGAAGGCATCACCTAGATTTGCCAATCACCGGAGCCCGGCAAAAGACAACAGCAGTTCAACAGCTTATCCCTGCTGTTTTCAAGAAGCCAATAGACATGAAAGCCGAGAGACCAAAATAAATAACGGAAGCTTTTGGCATATATATGGCATACACACAATTCATATGGTGAGGGATTCCACGAGCGGTATGCGCCGGCCCGTGCCTTCACCTTGGACTTCTAATAGAACTGCTCGGGTCCTGATAGATTTACACACCACATTTATTGCACGTCTGTCCGTCCTGGGAGAGGGATCCCTGCTCTGTTGCTATCCCTGAGGTTTCTCCCATTTTTTCCCCTTTAAATTGTGGGTTTTCTCCGGTAGTTTTTCCTTGTACGATGTGAGGGTCTAAGGATAGAGGGTGTCGTTTTTCGCATATTGATATTCTGAACAATCTGCGCTGTTGTATTTGCTGTAAAGTGTCCCTACTGTAGGCTATTTTTATTATATGTACAGCACTTTGGCTCGACCAAAAATCGTTTATAAATGTGCTATATAAATAAAACTTGATATATATTTCAACGGCTATGCTGCGCCCTTATGCAATAGTAGAGGATAATAATATGGCCATCTGAGTGTGTGTGGTACTGTTTGTGGTTTGTTTTTAACTGTGTAATAAAGTTAATTATTCAAAATGTTAGAGTTCCTTTTTTTTAAAACTGAAACTTGCACTACTGTTCAAAATAAATAACAACAAACCTGGAATTATACATTTTGGACTTTTTTTTGCCTTTTTCTTGTTGTACCGAACCCGTACCGAACCGTGACCCCCAAACCGAGGTACGTACCGAACCGTGAACTCTGTGAACCGTTACACCCCTAATTTACACACAAATTATTTTTATGTTCACACAAATAATTATGAGACATATCTAAGCCCATATGCGTACGATTAAAGTGAGACACCTCAATCTAGTTTTTTCACATGTTTCATTCAACAGTCCATGTTCTAACGCTTTAAAAGAGCTTGACTCAGAGGCCCTGTTTCTATTTAATGAACACAGCTGCAACAGTAATATAGTGATTTCGCAAAAAAAAAAGCTTTCGAATGCATCTGTATTTTCACTCCTTCCCTTGAGATCACTAAGTCATGTAGTGTTATGCTTTCAGTGTGGATGACCAACAAGGTCTCACAGTCTGCGTACAAATAACACGACTTTGCAAAGGCGTGCAATAGATACGCAGAAGTCCGTTTTTGCGTGCATATGATACGCTGATATTGCACCTCAAACATTAAAACAAAGAGCTCTGTGGCTTCAGGCTTGATTGCCGTTCCAATGACAGTTTTTATGTTTGCGGTGCAATAAACGACACAGCAGCTTATTGGGTTATGGTTAGGGTTAGGGTTAAATAAATGGCAAAGATATGTAGAAAATAAACGCATTTAAGATACGTTCATAACAAACGTAACGTGGGAGAAAATTGTAGAAAAAAAACGTATTTGACATACGCTCATAACAAACGTAACGTGGGAGTATCATATGCACGCAAAAACGGACTTCTGCGTATCTATTGCACGCCTTTGCAAAGTCGTGTCATTTGTACGCAGACTGAAGAGAGTGGGCTGGGATGACACACACACACTGTAGTCTTGGGCAACAGATTCTCATCAGCCGTAGCTAATTATGGTAAACCACAGCGTTCATTATTTCTACATTTATTCCTGAAAACACCCAACACCTTAATCTTAGTTGCCTGCATTGATTAAAGTTAAACATTAAACCGAAAAACGTATAACCAGAGGCCTAAACATCTTCTAATTAAGCCTATTTTAAGAAGTACAAAAACATTTCTTTAATTGGAAGTATTAAAGAGGGGGAGGGGGGTTCTCTTTCCTGTAGTGGCTTTTCTGCATGTAAATGGGAAGTTGCTCCCCTACAATTGTAATAATTAAAGTGGACCTATTATGCTATATTGGTAACATATATTGTAGGGCCATACCTATACAAAACATGTCTGTGAAGTTTTTTGCTTAAAATTAGGGCCGGGACTTTAACGCGTTAATTAAGATTAATTAATTACACAAGAATTACGCATTTTAATCGCACTTATTTTTGCACCGCGGAACGTTTCTCACTGGATGAGTTTCAGGCGTACCGATTATACTGGAGCACCAACTAACGTTCATGACTTCAGACAACAACAAACCACAGTGAACCAAACATGAACGAAGAAGCTGATGAGACCGCGTTGGTTGGCCCCGTGGATGGGAAATCTTGTTTTAAAAAACGGACGGATGGAAGCGTCGATAAGAGCACGGTTGTGTGCAAATTATGCAAAAAGGAATTAGCATATCACCGCAGCACATCAAGCCTCAAGTATCACCTCAATGCTAAACATATAGCAGCTAGCGTGGAAGCTAGCGTGGACGTTAGCCCGACTCCGAGTACAAGGAGGACCCACACTCAACCAGATGACTGGTTTCAGGGCCAGGATAACTAAGCCACGTCTGAACAAATAACCAACTCCCTGGCTCACTGGATTGCACTCGACTGTAGACCACTTGGAGTGGTAGAAGATAAGGGGCTGCAAAAAACTGTTGGTAAATCAACAAAGTCTGTTATGGCCTCTGAAGCAACAGAGAGATGTTTTCTAATAGTCAGGGTTTCCAATGTTCTGAATGTACTTGAAAGTATTGTGTTTTACTTAAAAACAAAGTGTTATAGTTTACAGAAGGTCTACCTACCTATAGGCTACCTGAATCTCTGAAATGTACTATATTCCTAAATATGCTATTGCTACACTTTATGGCAAAAATTGCACTTTTCTGTTGGTTCTGTTTCTCTTGGTTAAGTACCACCTTGAAAAAAAATAAACAATGTTTTGTTGCTTAAGCTTATGTATTCAGTCATTATTCAATGGTATACTAAAATTCATGTGAAAAAAATTGCTTCTCACTGTTCTCAGCTCAAATATTTATATGCGATTAAAAATGCGATTAATTTCGATTAATTAATTACAAAGCCTCTAATTAATTAGATACATTTTTTTAATCGAGTCCCGGCCCTACTTAAAATAGATCACCCATTGTAGCCATGCCTCATACTGCTCATACCCCTCTTTTGCAGCCCTGTTAGAGAAACACGGATTGTGGGTCCTAAAAAAAAAGAGGAGGCAGAGCTAATGCCTGATCAGAATTCTACCGGAGATAAAGTTAAATTCTGCTGTGATAAAACGCCATCCTGTTCTAAACCACATCAAGGATTATTTCTGAAACAGTATGGAGCTCAAATGCTTTTTCTCTTGGTTTATCACAAGGTGAGCTCCTTTTTTTATTTCCTGCTTTTTAAACACATGTGCTCTTCAGTACAGGTTAGCTCTGAGTGTTAGCGAGGCTTGCTAATGTAAACAAAGACGAGATTACGTCCAAAACACGTCAGGCATTGTTTCTGATAGCAATTTTCTGTGGGTCTGCCGCCGATTTGACGTCATATCGGCAGCAAATCTGTATCCGCTCGTTGTACCCCGTTTTTAAAAGATTTGGGTACGGAGGAAAAGAGAGAGGGTTTTATTTTCTGACGCTGCGTGAGTTCCCCGATGCACCGGGGACACATATGTATAAAAGACATCAAAAAGTACATTTTGCATGATAGGTCCACTTTAAATGAATGGTTAAGAAGACGTTTTAATAAATCAAATCTTAATATTGTTTAGGTTGCGAAACACACAAAAAACACAAAAAACCCAGCATGAATCCATCCTCCATCCTCCCTGGTTGGAGGAGCTGTAGTGCTGTGAAGCAGCAGCTGTCAGGGGAAAGTGCTTCACCCGCACCAGATGAAGTTGTAAATCTACTGCAGTGGGTGAGTGACACATCAGGATGAAGGCAGCACCAATTACACCAGGGAGAGCTGGGACACTTCTCCCAGGGCATGTCTCGTTATTTCCACTGTGGCAAAAAAAGGCAAATAAAAAAGAAATTATATTGTCAACTGTTACTGTAGGTCCTTGCTGGGTAAGCAGAAATCCTTTGCAGTTTTGTAGTTACTGTGTGACTAGTGAGACTGTTGTGTTCAAAATTCCAGGAAAGACAGACGACTTCTAAGTTTAACTATTTATTATGAGAGAGCAAAATACATATATTCACTTGGCCAAGGACTCCGTCACGCAGGGGCGGACTGGGACTAAAATTCAGCCCTGGAAACTGACCCAGTCCGGCCACCTGAAATGTCAAATGTTAGAAATCCGCTGTTTATTATTTAAAGTTTTACGTCCGATTCGCTCCTTTTTTCTTCTCTGTACACAGCTCCAGTTTGGGCATTGGCCTGTCATCAGATTTCATTTTTAGTTGCTGCTGTAGCGGAAGTTTAGTAAAATAATTTTTGATCAAATACTCCAAATCTCCACCCTCCATAATTGCACTTGCTTCAGTTGCTTGCTACTTTTTAAGGGCAGTGATGACAGTTACAGTACGAACTGAAGTTGATGCGATTGGATTGGATTGTGAGGCATGACGTGAGCCTCATCTGATTGGTCAATCCCTCCTTTTCTTTTCACCAAGGGAAGCCAATTTCGGCTAGCCTCCTCTCGCAACAGAGAGTGCAATCTACTGTTTCACCATAACATCTAGAGGGGCGCTGTTTCACTCTTTGTAAAATACTCAATGAGAATGGGGGAGAGATGGGCCGGCAGAATAATTACCGAAACTAAACAAAGTGTTTTTATTTATTTATTAAAATTATAACTACAATCCAAAAAAACAGGGGAAGCCTGGCTTCCCTTGGCCTCCAGGAGAAAACGCCACTGAGTTCAAGGGATAATTCTCACCCACCTCTTGCTCTTACACTGCACTTGTATGTGGTGGTTCTTCCACCAGCTCAACTCTGTCCCTCATCATGAACGCAGGAGGCTGGCTGTATATCTGAACTCGCGCCCTCATCAGTCTCTTCATCATCTTGCACTTGTTCTAAACTGCTGCTGATAGTGCTTGTAGCAGCGCTGCTGCCAAAAAGGTCTGTCAATTTGCGACATTTATATGCTTCACCTGCGAGTGACTTCACCTTTTTCTCTTGCCTTCTCGGCCCCACCTTTTTCTTTTAGTTTTCTTTGATTTGTATCCATGTTTTTCATTCTCCATTCTGCCGCGGCGTCTAATCCCTTCTCTTCGTGTGGCCGGTATTTTTTCTTCTTCGTGTGTGATTATTTGACAGATAAGAACCACAAAACTGCTTTAGCGGCCGCTGACGGAAATTACAGGCAGCAAAGCTGTAATCTGTAAATCTATTTCCGGACAAGAGCCTCGAACCTCGTGCGTGCATACATTTTTATTACACAGGGCGTTGCCAGTACATTTATGATTGGTCAAGACTAGCTGAAGAGATACCATGGTTTAGACTTGGTTCTCTTTGGTAGGTGCACAGACTTAGAAAAAAGTCTCTTGGCAACACGATCCTCCAATCAGCATTCGGCCGGCCTGTGGAAATCCCTCCCTACTCTGGCGCCATCATACGTAATTTGTTTTTTCTGAGGCTTTCTGCAGATATAGTGGAATCTTCATAATGCTGCTTCCTAGCTGTGTGTGGGAGCGAAGCTTTTGTATTCTGCCAGTGTCTGCACCTGATCTTGCTACTCTGTTATTGCAGGCTAAAACTTTCTCATGAGACTTTTCCCTTTGTTTTCCTATCCAATCCATCAAACCTTGGGATTGGTGATCTTGTCTATTTATTTTATAGTCATAGCAATCTCATGAGCACAATAAGCATCTAATGCCATAATAAGAATCCCCAGGGCCGACCCAGGCCAATTTGGGGCCCCAACCGACAGGAGTGAAAACCATTTTTTTGGAAACAAAGTAGGCTACTTTGCAAATATAATTCCTGTTTATTATTATTATCAACACAGTTACTTTTTTATACAGTGAGGTAAATGGTAAATGCTATGTATGTATTGTATGTCGTTCAGTATGCGTTTACAGGTGAATACGTCTGCATTTCCTGCCAAATACTAGCCTCAAAAAGATTAAAATATAATTAATGCAAATAAACTACTTCTACTAATAATCATAATCAATTCAATAATATAAATACTATATTATTTTATTATAATATAGTTGTAATATAGTCAAGACAAAACATGCTTATGACATGCTCAAAAACTGATATTTCTTCTCATTTCTTCATCAATTGCACTTTTTACTTTTGGGCCACTTCCAGGTCATTTCTGCAGTCCTGTGAGCTAATGACAAGTTGGACAAATGACCAGTAAAAAACAAATGCTTATATCATCATTTTCAAAGTGACAACATGTATAATATCCCAACCCAGTCTCACAGCATTTCGTGTTATAGTCACAAAATGTAATCTATTGATTCATGTTCACCAACACGATTCTCGCCTTTTTCTATTGGTAGTATGTTTTGTGCCTGCACCTTATGGGATTAGTTTTGTATCATAAAGATAAAGCAACACTTTCTCAGAATCAAGCAAAACTATGAGTTTAAAAGAAAAAGAAACTGAGTCAAGCTAAATAAAATAAATTTCAAAAATAAAACTATAAGTTGCAAACAAATCATTTGTGTAATCATGTAAACTATGTATTTTCTCTTTGTTTTAACATAGGTTTTTGTTTGCAGCTCTCTTTGCTTCTTTCTCAATGATCAGACTTTTGCTCTTGCTGCAGCACTCTCGTTTGCGCTCCTTCACCTTTTTGTTTGAGATTCTGACACAAACCTCCCAGGTGGGTGGGACTTTCAGGGGTGTGTCCCCATTGGCTACTCAGTTTTTGAGTTACAGCCCAGTCCTCCAGAGATTGTACAGTGCAGGCAGTGGTGCGTTAGCTGAGCGTGGATAGAACACCCCCAGAAGAACCAGCATTTCAATTATTATAATACTACAAGTGAAAATATATGTAAGTATTGATCATTTGTGTTGTTTATGCTGTACTATACGGTCTGTTTCTTTATTGTGTTAAGAGAGATGGAAAGCTGTGCTATGAAAGTTAGCTTTTGCTACCTTTAGATCCATAACAATGCAAGCTAAGTAGCCTACAGTTAGCTGCATAGCTAGCAGTGAGTGAGCGTTCAGACACCGGCGCACACCAAGCCCCCAGGAAGTGCGCCAGACTCTGGAGAAGCCCCTCACTGCAGTGCGCAGTGCCTCAATGAGCTCGATGTGGGCGGGAACTCAACGTGGGCGGAGCTTCACAGATGACGCGTTGCATCCTGTTTCCCAGGTAGCAGTTCTCTGCACCTCATTTCAGACAGTTTGAAACGCGAGGGCCGTGGCCGGCACGGGGTCTGCCCTCGCTCAAAGGAAAACCTCCAGCGTGACTTGAGACATCCCCCTTGATAAATATGAATATGAATGTGTTCACTTTGATGGGCTGTCTTCTGAGTGGTTGAACATTACTAATGGTGTTCCCCAATGTTCTGTTTTGGGTCCACTTTTATTCTCTATATATATAATAATAATAATAACAATACATTTGATTTATAAAGCACCTTTCATTGCTCACAGCAATCCCAAGGTGCTTACAGGAGGCATAATAAAAACAAATAAAATAAAAACAAAGTTTAATCAAAAGCTTTTTTAAAAAGAAAGGTTTTTAAGCCTTTCTTGAAGGTATCAATGGTCTGTGGAGTCCTCAGATGGTCTGGGAGGGAATTCCACAGACGAGGAGCAGCTGCGCAGAAAGCCCTATCCCCCATTGTGCGGAGTTTGGTCCTCGGGGGGCGAAGCCGATGGTCGGTTGTGGAGCGGAGGTTGCGTGTGGAGGTTTGCGATGTGAGAAGTTCCTTCAGGTATGGAGGAGCGTTCCCGTGGATGCATTGATGGGTCAGGAGTGCGATCTTGTATTCGATCCTGAATGAGACAGGAAGCCAGTGGAGGGAATGAAGGACGGGTGTGATATGGTTGTATTTTCTCACCCTCATCAGGATCCTAGCGGCACTGTTCTGTACATATTGAAGCTTCTGAAGGCTCCTGCTAGGAGTCCCGATGAGGAGAGCGTTGCAGTAATCAAGCCTTGAAGAGACAAAGGCATGGACCAGTTGTTCAGCATCTGACAGGGAGAGTGAGGGACGGAGTTTTGCAATGTTCCTGAGGTGGTAGAAGGAGGTTTTGCACATGTGTTTGATGTGGGTGTCAAAGGTTAGATGTCTGTCAAATCTAACACCCAGGTTGGTAACTGCTGTGGAGAGGGGTATGCTTTGTCCGGAGAAGGTGATGTGGGTTATGGGTGATGACTGGACCTGGTTTGGTGTGCCAACTAAAATAGCCTCTGTTTTGGAGCTATTTAGTTGCAGGAAGTTTTCTCGCATCCAGGCCTTTATCTCCTCAATGCAGGTGTTAAGGGTTGTTGATGGGAGCGGTGACGATGATGGTGACAGTGAGGAAGCATGTGGGATAGAGTCTGTCTTTATATATAGCTGCGTGTCATCAGCTTGCTGATGACACGGCCAATGCTTGCTGATGACACGGCCAAGGGGCAGAGTGTAGAGGGTGAACAGAGTGGGCCCAAGGACCGACCCTTGAGGGACACCACAGGTGACAGGGTGTGTCTGGGACCTCGCACCTCCCAAGGAGACGTACTCTGTTCTTCCAGACAGGTAGGACTGGAACCAGCTCAGGGCGGAGTCAGAGAGTCCGATGGTGTGTTCGAGGCGCTGAAGGAGGATGTTATGGTCGACAGTGTCGAATGCTGCAGTCAGATCCAGGAGGATGAGGAGAGATGGGGAGCCAGTGTCAGCCGCCATCAACAGGTCGTTTGTGACCCTGACCAGAGCTGTTTCAGTGCTGTGGGCGGAACGGAAACCGGACTGGAATTTTTCATAGAGGCCGTTTAATTGTAGATGGTCCTGAAGCTGGGCGGCAACTACTTTTTCCAGCACCTTGGCTAGAAATGGGATGTTGGAGATGGGTCTGTAGTTGGCGAGGATATCTGGGTCTAGGGTGGGTTTTTTGAGAAGAGGTCTGATGACGGCAGTTTTAAGAGCCAATGGAACATGACCAGCCTTGAGGGAGCTGTTGATGACGCAGGTGATCATATATATATATATATATATATATATATATATATCATATCAACAGTTTAGGTGAAAATGTGGATGAAGCTACTTTACATTTTTATGCGGATGATACCGTGATGTACTGTGCAGGTCCCTCCATCAAGGAGGCTGTTGTTAAATTACAGGCTGTTTTTAACATTATTCAGACTCAGCTCGCTGAACTTAAGCTTCTTTTAAATGTTGAGAAAACCAAGGTAATGCTCTTTTCTAAAGCTAAAAAGACACCAGAGCCTATTTTAGATATTGTTACTATGCAAGGACAAGTACTAGAAGTGGTTACCTGTTATAAATACCTTGGTATCTGGCTTGATGATTGTCTTACTTTTAAACTTCAGGCCATTAATCTGCTTAAAAAGCTGAGGGTTAGACTAGGTTTCTTTTTCAGAAACAAGTCCTGTTTCTCATTTGAGGCCAGGAAAAGGCTAGTCACTGTGACCTTTTTACCTGTGCTGGACTATGGTGATTTGATCTATATGAATGCACCTGCCCATTGCCTGGAAAAGTTAGATGCCGCCTATCACAGTGCGCTGAGATTTGTTACTAACTGTAAAGCACTTACTCATCACTGTACCCTGTATGCCAAGGCAGGTTTGCCTCCACTAGCTGTACGGAGGCTCAGTCATTGGTACATATTCATATATAAAGCCATGTTGGGTAAACTACCTTTTTATATCTGCTCTCTGATCTTTCGACAAATTGAAAGTAATTATTGCCTGAGATCTCATGATGTTGTTTTATTAAATGTGCCAAGTGCTAGGACTGTCTTAGGAAAGAAAGTTTTTAGTTGTGCAGCTCCACTAACATGGAACAGTCTGCAAACATGTTTAAAACTGAGCACTTTGGTTCCCCTACATCATTTTAAAACTCGGCTGGGTGAGATGCTGTTTGATACTCATGGTACCTGCCACTGTAAATAGAGTCTGTAAACTGTACCCTGTATATTATGTTGTATGTCATCCTTATTGTTGTTCTGTTGTTTTTATGTTACATGTGTAACTAATGTGCTGCAGGTCACCCTTGAAAAAGAGATCTTTTGATCTCAAGGGGCTTTCACCTGTTTAAATAAAGGCTACAAACAAAAATATATTTAATTATAATGAAGCCAGCTGCAATGGATCATTGATCCACCAGGGGGTGCAGTGGGGTTCCACACTGGAGCTCATGTGAAATAAACTCTGATACAGTACGGTAGATTTATGTCTGGTACTACTGTATAGCGGATCTTTGTTAAGATCCATATGTCACGGATAGGATCATACTCTGTGCTAAATAAGAGACATGTAATAATTTACAAAACATCACCATGTTTTTATTTAACACAATAATGTTGTTTAGTCCACAACTACTGTACAAAAAATCAGGATCAGGAAGCCCGCCGGCTCCAAAAATGAACGGGAGGAAATGCAGCCCGGCTCTCGATTTTTAATCCCAATTGAATCATCATCTTCACCACGATCATTTATGTTTATGTTCGCCGAATTGACATGAAAGCACTGACAAATATGGATATACTGTAGTCAACTTCATTAAAACGTTATTAACGTGCCAAACTCAGTAATTCACAAAAACTATTTTATATTTTAATGGAGCCTCGTCAGGCAGATCAGGATCCCGACGCGTTGCGGAGGGATCTTGATCAGCATGAAGGGTGTTATTTTAAGTCGCTGCACATTATCCCGCTGACTACATGTCCACATTCTCAACAAAGTAACGACATGACTCCCAATATTAATTGAAATGCTTTTATGGATTTAGAAAATGTTTTTATTGATTTAAAAAATAGTTTTATGTATTGATTTAAATTGACATGCATCCGCTAAGAAAAATTGTCCGTTGTTACCGTTTTTTAAATAGTCTGAATGAAACGGCAGCTCTCAGCTGTGTGTTTACACACCTAACGGCCCATCAGCCAAACGCGTATCTCAGACCATTTACCGGTTCTGTTTACAACCTTGATCCCTTCTGCAGGAGTCGAACTACGTGCTCCTGCGGGTCGTCTGCGTTCAATTAACCCCTTGACTGCCTCACAGTTTTCAGATGCCTTTAATACTTATCCGATTTGTAAATTAGATGTGAACTGCGCTTTTAATGCTGATGAGCTTATCTCCATGCTTGACTCGACATGTACACTAATACTGGATTCCGTTGCTCCTTTTACGCTGAGACGCAACAAAGTTCTCTCAGAGCCGTGGCTCAATGATTGTACTCGCGCTTTTAGACGCGCTTGCAGGCGTGCAGAGAGAGAATGGAAAAAGGATAAACTTCATGTCTCCTTAGAAATTCTTCGTGCCTGCCTTTCCGATTATCAGACGGCAGTCAAAGCAGCCAAAACAGAGTATATTTCTCTGTTAATCTCCAAAAACAGCCATAAACCTCAAGTTCTTTTTAATGTCCTCAACTCGATCATTAATCCTTGTGATGCTTCTCCAATTGTGCCATCAACTACTCTCTGCGAGTCATTTCTTACATTTTTTATGGAAAAGGTGTCTGCCCTTAGGCTGGCCCATACTGGTGTCACCCCGGATCCTGCTCCCTTTCTGTGCCCTGCTGTTCTCGATCATTTTGAGCCTGTGTCCCTCTCTTTTCTCTCGGATGTGGTCAGGCATCTGCGGCGGACAAACTGCAGCTCGGATAGCATTCCCTCTCGCTTTCTCAGAGATGTTTTTGAATCAGTTGGAGCAAGTGTTTTATTGCTTGTAAACACTTCTCTTAGCTCAGGATGTGTCCCAGCTGCCTTCAAACATGCCGTGGTTAAGCCACTACTTAAAAAGAAAAATCTTGATCCCTCCATAATGGCAAAGCTACCCTTTTTATCTAAAGCCCTGGAGCGAGTAGTCTACGCCCAGCTGCAGTCGTTTTTAATCATGCACGGCATCCACGAAAAGTTTCAGTCTGGCTTTAAACCTATGCATAGCACTGAAACAGCCCTTTTAAGAGTTTTTAACGATCTGCTCCTAGCCGCCGATTCAGGCAGCACAGCTGTTTTGGTGCTGTTAGACCTGACAGCTGCCTTTGACACAGTGGACCATAGTATCCTGTTGTCACGGCTTGAACAGTCCGTAGGCATTACAGGCTCTGCCCTTGCATGGTTCAGGTCTTATTTGACGGACCGTAGCTTCTCAGTGCAGTTAGGTGCCTTCTCCTCTGCCACAGCCCCTCTTACTTGTGGGGTTCCCCAAGGCTCGATTCTGGGCCCCATCCTTTTTTTATTGTACATACTGCCCCTAGGTTAAATTCTCACAAAACACAATATCCCCTTCCATTGTTACGCTGATGATGTACAGATTTACCTGCCTCTCAATCAAAATGCCAACTCACTACAGCAATTGAAGGACTGCCTAACAGAGATTAAATCCTGGCTGAGCCAAAACTTCCTCACCCTTAATGAGAGCAAGACCGAGGTTATCTTTTTTGGACCCCAACCAACAGTCTCCCCGGTTGATATTCTGGGCTCCCCCAATACAAATATCCTCCCCTCTGTCATGAACCTTGGAGTGACCTTCAATAGCGCCTTTAAATTTGATAAACAGGTCAGCACTGTAGTCAAGACCTGCTTTTTCAAAATACGACTATTGGCTAAGACCAAGTAGTTTTTATCTATTAAAGACCTAGAAAGGGTTATTAACGCCTTTGTTACCTCGAGACTGGATTACTGCAATGCTCTGTATGTGGGTATGGACCAGGCCTCAATTAGACGCCTCCAGCTAGTTCAGAATGCAGCTGCACGTCTTCTCACTGGCCATAAAAAGCGTGACCATATTACCCCAATTCTGGCTTCATTGCACTGGCTTCCAGTTCGGTTCAGAATAGATTTTAAACTCCTTATATTCGTTTTCAAAGCCCTAAACGGGCTGGCTCCTGCCTATATAGCCGAACTTCTCCATCGCTACACCCCAGGCAGAGCCTTAAGGTCGTCTGATCAGCTGTTGTTGATAGTGCCTAAGACTAGGCTTAAAACCAGAGGGCATCGAGCTTTTGCAGCGGCTGGCCCTAGGCTCTGGAATACTTTGCCCCTCCATGTGAGGTCTGCCCAGACCCTGGGGTTTTTTAAATCAACACTTAAAACTAATTTTTTCTCTCTGGCTTTTGTTTAATATTATTCGAATATAGGAATATTAGATATGATTACTTAAAATATAGTACCTTATATTTCACCTTACTTCTTTATCCATTTTTGGATATCTGCAGGGTTTATTTTGAACCCAAATCCCCCCCTTGGGGCTTGTCCCTCCCCGTCTCCCTCTGCCGATCTAAGGTCTGGCAGAGGGGGATGGGGTACAGAGTCGCTTATACAGGCGGGAGAGTGCATTCTGACGAAGAGATAGGTTGTTGTGCTCCCTATCTCTGTTTCTTATCCTACATTTTCACCCTGGACTAGAGGGAAAGCGTTCTTGGACGCCTTTTCAGCTCTGTTTCCTACTATATTCTTCCTACCCCGTTTACTTTGAACTATTCTAGGAGAGTGTGTTTACGTTGACTCGTTGGGCCTTTCCTCCTGTACTTTTTTGTTCCCCAGTACTTTCCTTTAATCTCAATCCAGGAGAGTGCATGTAGGCCTCTCCTACTGCCTTTTCACTGTTGTCCCTCTTCACCAGTATCCCCTGTCTCCTTTTTCATAAATGTTTCCAACCCTATTCCAAGGGGAAGCATTGTGGTGCCTTTTCATTACAGCTTCTGGCTTTGTATTTCTTCACCTCTTACTCGTTTAACATTTAGGAGAGTGCATTTACGTAGCCACGTTGTGCCTCCCTTCCTCTGTTTCTGGCTTTTCTTTTATTTTCATACCCTTGTTTCTCATATAAGAGAAGAAAAACTATTCTAAATGCACTTGTACACTTGAGGGGTCAGAATTGATTGATTGCGTGGGGAGGTTCAGGTGATCTTTCTTGAGGGTTATCAAAAATAACTTTTATCCAATGACCTTTGCCCTCTCTGTCTGTGTCGGTGTATTCTCTTGTTTCAGATTAACCCAGACAAATCTCTTTTTCTTGTTTTTTTTTCTTATCTATATCTACGCCGGGTTCCGGAGTCGAGGCTGATCATCTTGCAGTAGTCCTGTGCCCTTGATCCTCTATCCTGAGCTCTGGATTAAGTCGTGGACTACGGGTTGTGGCTGAACCTATCGCTGTGGTCCTGCCTGGGTCGTGTCGTGCTGCTTCCCTGGTGGCTTCCACAGGATTGTAGCTGACATCTTCGTGGATTCATCTTCTTATTACAGACACACGCATTCCCTAACATTCGGTCTATAGGCTGTAAAATGTATTATCTCTTCGATTTACACACCGCATTTCTTGCACGTCTGTCCGTCCTGGGAGAGGGATCCCTCCTCTGTTGCTCTCCCTGAGGTTTCTCCCATTTTTCCCCCTTTAAAACTGTGGGTTTTGCGCGGAAGTTTTTCCTTGTACGATGTGAGGGTCTAAGGACAGAGGGTGTAGCTTTTCTCATATTGATACTCTGTACAATCTGTGGTGTTGTATTTGCTGCAAAGTGTCCCTACTGTAGGCTATTTTTATTATATGTACAGCACTTTGGCTCGACCAAAAATCGCTTATAAATGTGCTATATAAATAAAACTTGATTTGATTTGATGATTTGATCAGCCACTGCTCTCTCCCCCCCCCCCATGATCTTTCTTCTCCAGCAGTTAAGTTAACTGTAGGTTACTCTGAGTGACAAGCTTACAGTTAGTGAAGTAACACTTTTTTTTTGTGAGTCACGACCTGGCTGTTTCATTCTTAAACATAACGCTCCAAATGTTACTGTTACTGTTTCCACTCGGACTTCAATACAGCTACACCATTGTTTGGTTTCCATGGTAGCGCGTCTCTTTAGTAGCGTGCACAACTGAAAGTTGGGGTGAGGATTGTTCACAGAAAACAGAACAAGAACCGACAACTCCACACTCTGCTCACTCCTTTCCTGTAAAATACAGGTCCAGCCAGGCAAAACAGTGCCCTTCTCTTTCCCGCACTACTGTGACAGACCATGGGGCTGGGTCAGCCACTAACATATTCATATTTCTTTTCTCAAAAAGAGAGATATGAATGTTAGTTTTGAACTGAAATGATCAAATAAAGTGTGTTTACAAACATTGACCATACCGTTCACCAGACCCCACCCCCCTATGCCTATGTATGTTGCAAACTCTTTGTTTAAAACTAATTGGCCATCGGAATGATGTGTTCTGTGATCTGTGTTCGCATATTTATGCTGTCGCAGTTTCTATCATGCATTGCCGGTATGAAAGGGTCTGTGCCGGAAAAATATCAAACATTTAATAAAAGTGAAAAACAATGAACAAGACTTAACGTATTAATAATAATTAATTATATTTATTCCATTTGGATGTACGATTTTTGACTTTGTTTAGAGCAGTGATCTTCTCTTCCTCTCTGCAGCAGAGAGCTGAGCGCTGTCAGACCGGACCTAACCCTAACCCTGAAAAGTATTATCATCTGAAAGTAAAATTAATCATTATGTTATTAGTATTAAATACATATAAGTATTTTTACAACTTTTATTTAGAAATACTCTGTTGTAATTATTGATGCATAAATGTGTTCATCCATTCAATGTGGCATCTGCTAAAATGGGGTTAATGTATGATATTACTTAATAATACTAACATTATAATATATTATATGATAATTTGATTGTAATTGTATTCATTTCTTATTTCATAAAAACGAATCAAACATGTAATTAAAGAATGGTGATATACACAGTGATAGATGTTAAGGACTAACGTTTATAATAAATAGCCTAGTATTTATCCATATTCATAATAATATTTATAAAAAAATGTTAATGTAAAAGGTTCATAAAATAAAAACACAACACTGTCAGTGACACTCAGTAGACTTTTACTGTATGTTCAACTGCTACATTCGTTACCGATAAAAAAAAGGGCCTCTACCTAATTACCTTAAATAACACACATTTTTCTTGGATTCTTTTAACACCATAGTCCCTAATATATTTGTAGAAAGGCAGGAAATTGAATTATCGGAAAAATGTTTAATTGTGGAGGACCCCCTCTTTCGTGTTAAAGCAAACGATTGTAAAGTATGAGCATAACAAATAAAGAAGTGTAAACATTTACATTATTATTATGATTATTTAATATATAAAGACTATATATTATTGAATTACAAGATTAGATATACTTTATTTGATCTAAAATATGTATGTTAGTAGTTATATTCATGCGGCATCCATCACATTAGTATGCATACAAAGTGACAGGTGGTGTGCCAGGTCACACCTCTCCCTACTTATGCTAATGACATATGCCCCCCCCTTTGATATGCTAATGACCCCTATGTTCGAGGTCCTTTGATGTGCGGGTTGAGGTGTATCACACGTAGATGTGATTAGCCCCCTGTAGTAGAGCCTTTGTTGTCTAATCGAATTACCCTTTGATGGCTGTCCTTTGATGTGAGGGTTGAGGTGAGATCACACGCAGGTGTGATATATCCCCCTGTAGTAGAGCCTTTTGTTGTCTAATCTAATTAGCCTTTGATGTCTGATTGATCTGTTTTCCCGTTTTGGTTTTAAAACTGAATAACGTCGGCTTTTTGGTTTTCCGTTTTTCCGAAAAACCAAAAAACGACACCGGTTCTTTTTTAAACGTTGTAATATGTTTTGGATGCATATTGTTCTAGTATTTGTTCAGGCTGTTACATACAATTAGCCTCTGTTGCTACCTGCTGGTGGTGAGTAAATATTAAAATCTGTTAAAATTGACAATGGATCTGCCGGTCCTTGGCACCACAATAAAGGTTGGGAACCCCTGATCTATAAAGTTATTATTATCCGGTAATGGCTCTACAACACCATCAGCATCCTCTATAGTTAGTTGCCATTTCTTCACTTTGTTCCTTTTTCTTTTCACCTTCCTTCTTTTTGTCTTTTTTGTTTTCCGTCCTATTGTCCCTTTTCTTTTCATTTTTCTTCTCCTTTTCATTTTTCTTTTTCTTATAGTTTGTCAGAAAAAAAAAGATATGGAAAAGTCATTGTGTGCGTTGAAAATCAAAAAAAAGAAAAGAAAGCATAATACAGTTTGTCAAAAAGTAGGGCTGCATAATATATTTAAAACCTATTGTTATCACAATGTCACATCTTAAAGACAGCTTGAACTGGATAAATGGTTAGTCTTTTTCAAACATACCATACATTCTATTTACTATGTCTATGTACTGTAAGATACACTTTTATGTATGCAAAACCTTAAAAACTAGAAAATAAAATACTTTGTCTGAATAGATTTTCTTTAAAGGCACTTTAATTTTAACGCTATTTCAGTGGAGCAATCCAGTTTTGTTAACATCAAGGCTTTTTTCTCTTTTCTTGTGTTACTAAGATACTTTTAGATACACTTTGATGTATGCAACACTTTACAACTGGTAGAATATGAAGTACTTTGTAAGGAATTTGGTTTCTTTAATGGTAGTTTTTTATTTTAACACTTGTTCAGTTCAATAATGTAGGTTGTTTTTTTCTGATAACCTTACATATTTTAGTTATTTTCTGTTACCAAGATACTTTTGTGATACACTTTTATGTAGGAACATTTTACAACGGGTAGAATGTCAATTACTTTGTAACAAATGTATTTTCTTAAAGACTTTGACTCTAAAAAGGCACACACTTTGATGTATGCAACACTTTACAACTGGTAGAATATGAAGTACTTTGTAAGGAATTTGGTTTCTTAATGGCAGTTTTTTTATTTTAACACTTGTTCAGTTAAATAATGTAGGTTTCTTTTTCTGACAACCTTACATATTTTAGTTATTTTCTGTTACCAAGATACTTTTGTGATACACTTTTTATTTAGGAACATTTTACAACTGGTAGAATGTCAACTACCTTGTAACTAGGGATGCACGATATTGGTTTTTTGAAACCGATACCGATACC
>CALSBZ010042084.1:23255-44778 GCA_943591055.1 Gobionotothen gibberifrons | reverse complement strand
GATAGATAGATAGATAGATAGATAGATAGAGAGATGGATAGATAGATAGATAGATAGATAGATAGATAGATAGATAGATAGATAGATAGATAGATAGATGGATAGATAGATAGATAGATGGTTAGATGGATAGATGGATATATAGATGAATAGATAGATAGATAGATAGATAGATAGATGGATAGATAGATAGATAGATAGATGGGGTTATTAAGCCTACATTCTCTGTGTGACTGTACCTGCAGTTCCTCCCTGACTTCCATCACTCTCTCTCTCTCTCCTTCTCTCTGCCTGTCTGTCTCTTCCGTACCAAATCTGAGCTTCGACTGACGTAGTCTTTTCATTATATCTGAGTCAGTGTAAAAAGAAAACAATACAATGTTATATCTTCAATGTTTTACTCAAATTGAAATGAAAGAAAAGCATTACAACGTTTGTTAAAAGGTAATCCTTCTGACATTGGATGAATGTAATTAACTTTAGCTCTCTAGCTAGTTTATTCACACAATTTAAACCAAAGTTTAGCCTATAGCTGCAATATAAGTTATGTGCATGTTGTCGGACGTCCACTGACTAACGTAGAGCGTTCACACAGGATCTGCTGGTCCTATGATGTCCTGTGAGGAACAGAAACACAAGCAGCCCGCTGGACTCAGATCTCTAGATACCTCATCACTCCTCCTGACCTCCTCTGCTCCGGTACAAGTCCGGGGCCCTTTCTCATTTCATCAAATCCCCCTCCTCGATTCGTCGGTCCCCCGGTAGTGACCCGGAAATTAATTTCAGCGCGCCATGTTGAAGGACATCTCATTTCTCTAAATGCACTTCGAGGACCGAGGATCGAGCGTCGAGGAGGCTCTCTGGAGGAGCTATAACCGAGGATACACTGATGGGTCCTCACGGTCCTCCCTTCCCGGCATTTCCGGCAACAGAGATGTTTCAGAGAGTCGTGACGCACGGCCGGACTTATCTCAGCCAATGACAGCTCTGCATGCATCCCCTGGATATTATTTTAGTAACTGCTTTCATCGCGATGCGATGTTTACAGAGAGAACAGCTGTGAGGTCCGTGCAGAAAGCAGAGCAGTGTGTAAAATATATATCACTCAGTGTAACAGGCCTGTTTAGTAGATATCTACAAACAAAGAGTCGATATTTTTCTAAGACCATTTAGTGCTTCACATAATAAAATACACAATGGCTGTAGCCTGATTGTGCTTTAGGAGCTGTAGGTGTGTGTGGTACAGTGTGTAGGTGTGTGTGGTACAGTGTGTGTGTAGATGCAGCGGACAGACAGGTCTCAGTTGGTTTGGTGTCCTCTGCTTACTTTTAAACTTTTGGCCCGTAATTTATTTTCCTCATTGTAGCGACCAGAGAGAGGGGGGGGGGGGGATATATCCAGTCTCTGATAGTGTTACGTTATTATGAGAGTGCTCTGTTTGATTCGGAAATTGTATACATATATATCTCATTATACCGCACTGTGAATAGGGATGGGTATCGTTTGAAATGTATCGATTCCGATTCCAATTCCGGTTCTTCTTATCGATTCTGGTTCTTATCGATTCCCCGTTTCGATTCCAAAATTGTAAAAGAAAGAGGTCAAACGTTTAGATAACAAAGATATCTTTATTCTTTTAAGCTTTAACTGACGTTTTTACAAATAAAAAATATACATGCAATACAAATGTATTGCACAATAGCTGTGCTTTATTTTAACTGCAGAGCTATGGCAAGCTATTAACAGGCATTACACTGTGCCTTGTCTTTTTCTTTTTTAGTGTAATGGAGCCTCACTTTAGAGCGTTTACCGCGATCTATCTTTGGTGTTATGAAGTGACTGAGCTCGTGAACTGTCTACGGGAGGGCGGGGCCGGGGGGAGACTCGCTGCGGGGCAACTGTGGACCTCTGTCGCATGTCAGCGCAACTTACATGATGCCGTAAAATTAAGGGCGGTGCCGGCCGCCGGCATACCGAGCCGGCTGTCAACGGCCCGCTGACGACCGGACGTTCTGTGATTCTCCAGAACACACAGATGGCCAGTCCGCCCTATATTCCACCGGGTCACCGCGGCACAGACGGACTCGGTGGAATACAGGGTCTACCGCGTCTAGGAACCGTTAAGCAGAACCGAAATTGTGTATTTTGTATGGGTACCCGGTACCCGGCATTTTCTTATCGGTTCTCATCTGGAACCGAGTTTCGGTTCCCAACCCTAACTGTGAATGAATTAAAGTAAATATATAAGTGGTCATGAACACATCTGTCCATCAGACAGAGGGCTGCTGTGCCTCCTGTCATCATTAATGGACGTCTCTTTAAAATGACCGCTCAGAGGAGAGGAGTTCTCATTTCTCTAACCGCCTGCTGCTTCCCCTCCTCTCTCCTCGGTTCCCCTCCTCGACTCCTCCACTCGCATTTCCTGTGGGCGGGACTAAGTCACGAGGATAGGAGTCGAGGAGGGGAGTCGAGGAGGGGAGTTAGAGAAATGAGAAAGGGCCCGGGTTGGGGTGGTTTGTTGATACATGTCGTCTTCTTCTGTTTGCTTTAACCGAGGCTACGTAGCGCCCCCATCGTCAGTAAATGGAAGTACTACAAAGAACCCCGTTTAGTGCAGTTATTTCACAAATGTTGTATATGTAACCCACTGGATAAACCAAGGTTACAAGGTTAACAAAGCTCATTGGTTCATAATGCAATCATGATTGCAGTTGGACTAAAATCCGCCAAGTGCCGCCTCCTTACTCCTAGTTTTCCACTGTCTGCGTCGCGTAACGGCTGCGCCGCGGTTTTGGTCCGGCCTCCTCCGGCGTCATACCCTACCGGGCGCGTTTCAGAAGCATTACAGAAGCGGAGCGTCTTGCCTGCCGGCTCGCAGTTTTTGTTGATTTGGGCATATTTCCTGGACAGGCTACTTTGTACAGACAAAGTTAATAATAATTATAATATCCCAGTTATAAACGACATGAATCAAAGATGTGTTGCTGTATTTTAGTGGTAAAATCATCATAATTATTCTATATACATAATTTACACAGTGCCTGTAAACCGGAGGAGAACGCTGGCATTTCTCCTCCTACTTGAAAGACTACGGAGGGATAGGGTCTGCAAAATGAGTTTGTGTGTGTGTATATTAAAGTACCTGTGTTCACAGTTTTTAGCTATAGTGTTATAGCAGAAAGTTTAATACAGCGTATTTCTATATTCATTTAGAGATTCCATAAATGATGTGTGTTACTGAATTGGGTCAACACAGTTAGAGAGACAATGGTCGTTCTGAATTATCAATAGATGTATTCATTTTAAGTGAGCTGACTTCGGGGTTCGAGGAAGTTCAGAGAAGGCCTGGGGGTATAAGAACAGTTAACCTTTGTTAGTTAACTAATCCTATGGATGTCATGAGACGATGACGTTTAAACATATAACAAGGATAGCTTTCAGAAAGATAAACATGTGACATTTGTGTGGTGGGCTGCTTGGGGAAAATGTGTGTGTGCTCATTGCAGTGGCTATATGCTGTGGTAGTAGGTGATGTAACTTCTCATTATTGTTTGATTGTTGTACAACGAAATAATAATTGATCAACTATACCAGTAAATTGCCACAACATTTGGGGGTGGTTTGAAGTGAAACATTCACACAGCACTCACACACACACACACTGTAAGGAGAGGGGACGGACCAGACGAAGTCAACAACTGCTGACTCATTGCCTAGGGCACGCCCAGGAATGAGGCAACCAATTAGAAGATATGAAGGGAGGAGCAACCGACACTTCCCACTGAATTTGTATGTAAGCTGTTCAATTTCAATACTGGACACTCTCTTCTGACTTACTGTCCTGATACTAGGGGTGGGCGATACCTCAAAATCTGGATTCGATCCGATACCAAGTATTTCAGGGCCAATATCGCCGATACCGATACTTTTTTTAAATGAAAAGCTTCCTATACTTTCATATAGGGGAGAGCTGCATGACATGATTTTCTAGCTGAATGCATCATAAATAGACTAAATCTGAATTAATTTTCATGATTGAAGACAGGACAGTTTTTATAGACACATAAACATTTTACTTTTGCAAATTTAAAGTGCAAACATGAAAAATAACAATACAAAGTGGCCACAGTAGCGAACTTGCACACATCACAGTTCGCTAAGTTTTCATTGACAGTTGTGAAATAGCTCCACACAACGCTCCTCTTTCTCTCAGCCATCATGCGCGTGTGTTTGTCGCACTCGCGAGTCGCTGGCTGCTGCTGGCTGCTGCTGGCTGCTGCTGGCTGCTGCTGGCTGCTGCTGGCTGCTGCTGTCCTTCCCTGCTGACTGCTGTCAGTCAGCTTGACAATCAGCGTTCAGGCAGGGAACTGCTTATCTCAGAACTCGGTGTTCAAGTCCTTTCTTTGAAAAGGCTACTCATCAACGATCGGCGCGGAGCAGAGTCAAACCTTCAACCAAGCCATCTGGGTGGTGCTCCAACAATATATATATAGGCCTATATATAGGCTATATTCTATATATGCTCTGAACATTCCACTTCCTGCCTGCCCGACATTACCTTACGGCTGCGTCGCGTCGAAAAATAGACTTCAATCCTATTTCGAGCGGAGCCCAGCGGCGCGGCCGTTACGCGACGCAGACGGACCTGGTGGAAACTAGGGGTTACTCAGGTTAGTGAGGGCACGTTGAAGACACTTGTGATCATTATATGCACAAAACAGCGCAAATTGAGAGTTTTACCGGGGCGGCGGTGGACCAATCTCTGGGGCTGTCGTTGGAGGTTGGAGCTGCTTTGGAAAGCGGGAGTTTTGATTGTTATTTTATTTTCCTCGGTGAGTGAAGCAACACGCTACATGCTACATGCTAGTTGCTGCCTGCATGCTGCGGCCCTCGTGGTGTGTTAGCCACCTAGCTCTTTTGAGAGTTCAGTTAAATTTAGCAAATATGAGTTATGGTTGATAGAGTTACAGTAGCTATATCTTGTGTATTACTATACAGTGCTAACAAGCACTAGACATTTATTTCGTTTACTACAATGTTTTGAGCATTAATGTTTAAACTGTAAATGCTTATCTTGATCTACATTTCATGATGTCATGGTTATTGAAGTCAGTGTGTTTTTAGTAGTGCATTTAGCAACCCAGTCTCACGGCATTTCGTGTTATAGTCACAACATTTAATCTATTGATTCGTGTTCACCAACACAATTATCCCCTTTTTTTCGTGTCACACAGAACGACTTTAAAAGCAATGTATTTCTACTGGTAATGTGTTTCGTGCCTGCAACACGTATTTTTCTCCGGTCGGGTCATGGAAGACCAGAAGCTGTGTGGTTCATAAAAACATGTTCTTACTCAATATCAATTTATGATCCACGTCAAGTATTCAGTTTCGGCGGCATTGCTTCCAGTTTTTCCAAAGGTCTTCTCATCAGGGCTCTATAAATAAAGAACTACGGCAGATATGTAATATGTAATGCAGCCGAACCGTGTATTACAATGCCGTTATGTGATGACTTTCAAAGAGAAAAGCAAGAACACTCGGAATTAAGTATTATTTTATTTGTTTTAAATGTTTTTCCGATTTCATATCATATAAACACCAAATCCCAACATGCATTGAGCCTAAAACATCCAATCAGCGATCTTAAACCATAGCTGATGTCACAATCGAGCTGAAGACCAAAGTGCAACACACGGGAAACCCGGGATAGTCGGTAACCAGCTTTATTGGAGGCAAAAGACTGGTAAAAGACAAAACGGCAGATAGAAGGCAAAGGGCTGGTCGGGGACAGGCAGGGGGTCCAGGAGATGGCAAGACGGGAGTCGCAGGTACAGAACAGGTCAGGGAGGAGGCGAGGCAGAATGGTCAGGGACAGGCAGGGGGTCCAGGAGATGGCAAGACGGGAGTCACAGGTACAGAACAGGTCAGGGAGGAGGCGAGGCAGAATAATCCGAGTACAGGCTGGGTCAGGAAGGAGACGAGGCAGGATGGTCAGGGACAGGCAGGGTCGAAACCGGGAGAGCAATCTGGAGGTAAACGCGGGAAAGACTGGCATAATGCAAAGTACGATCTGGCACTGATGTGAAAGTGAAGTGAGCCTAAATACTAAATGGCCTAATGGGTGTAACAGAGTGAGAGAGATACAGGGTGTGGCTACCAGGTGACTCAGGAAGGTGAGTGCAGAAAATAGGTGAGAAAGAGAGCAGAACTGTGACAGCTGAGGATCCTGGGTAATCGCTCGAAATGCCTACGTCTGTTTCCGGTTATTTTTATTTTGAAATTCAATTCCTGATGGACGCAAAAAGCCAGAGATTATGGAATCAAACAAATAAATAAAAACAAGGATAATGTTATTGGTGAGTAAATAACAGTGTGTTATTTTGAAAAGAATAACAAATTAGAAGGAAAAAAAGATTTAAAAAATACAGATTTCAGTATCCTGAGGCTCTGAGCCCCATTTATTTTCCTCACAGACGGCAACAAAAGTCAGAAATTATACGATTTAAAATAAAAGCAATAATTGTGGCTTGATATTGAGTAAGAACATGTTTTTTATGAACCACACAGCTTCCGGTCTTCCACGACCCGACCTGAGAAAAAGACGTGTTGCAGGCACGAAACACATTACCAGTAGCAATACATTGCTTTTAAAATCGTTCTGTGTGACACAAAAAAAGGGGATAATCGTGTTGGTGACCACGAATCAATAGATTAAATGTCGTGACTATAACACGAAATGCCGTGAGACTGGGTTGCATTTAGAATGAATCTTTTATTTCAGTTTTCGATATTATGGTATGGTGCACAGTTATGATATTTGATGCACATGTGTTGAAGATACATTGCAATATTTTAAGCCGTGTTATATTACACAGGCTGGGTTTTTTATGATACCCTTGGATTGTGGATTCTGGATTTTCTGGATTCTGGATTGCGGACTCTGGATTTTCTCCCTGACGAGGGGGATGGCGAGCTACCAATGACAACCTGAACACCTCATCTTTCCGCTACCAGTGGTAGGATTTTGAGAGGACCTTACAGGAACTGAACAAAGAACTATTTTCTTTTGGGGGTTTATTTACATTTTATTTGGCGTGCACCCAAGTGTCAAGCGCTTTATTTAGAAGAATCTTGTTTATTCCTGTGCCAATATATATATTTTTTCCTTTATAAAATCTCAGTATTCACTTCATTCACTCTGGTGTTCGACTTTAAGAACCTGGAATACTGGTCCAGTTTTCAAACACCTGACAGGCTGGTTACATATACACAGCTCGAAAAATATTACCGGACCTCGGTGACCCCAATGGTGGATACGGCCATGGTGGAGATGTAGCATTGAGTGAATGCAGATGAATAAGTCTGGTTGCTACCTCTGTCGGGATGCTCCTTCGTTTCAGTGGCTTGTGGATACCAAGTATTAGCTTATTCGTTATTAAAGCGTTCCAGGAGAGAAGTTTAGGATAAATGAGAACAATGAGTCTCGACTATAAGTTTCAAATAGGTTACTTTAATGTAGTAAAAGGCAGTGGTGATGTAACAAACAGGGATCGTTCGAAAGAGGAGGAACACAACTCCAGATGCGGCTCCTCCGTATTTTTATAACTCAGGTAGACTCCCCCTCTGTTTTCAGCTGGTCACTTCCGCTTGGCTCTTCAATGCCCGACGTCACACTAAACAGAGAATCTTTGCATTGCACATTCAACACATGACTCAACACACCTCTTCTCTACATATTCTCCGTGTCTTTTCATTTGGTCAATTTAACGGCTTGTGGTTTACGCTACGTCTCTGAAGTCAAGTAACTGTTAGTATTTCGGACATTACTTCCGGAAAGCTTTTCAAAATAAACACAGACCGGAGTCAAACCGGAAGTACCTTCACAATAAAAACATTCATTTTGCGCGAATATTTCTGTTTTCTCAGTAAAATCAACATCTTAACTAAATTATGCCATTAAAACATTGATTTAATTACCAACACAAGTAGTTTACGTCATGGGTTAACAAGGCTAGCATTATGGTTTTCCAGAACAGAGGGACCACCTTTGCTACCTCATGTGGTACCTTGCGATGTATCCATCAAGGAGGTCTACCCCCTGTTTAATGTGTTTTACTCTTTGTCTCTCTCACTCTTCAGGCCAAGTCAGGTTTTTCCCCAGTGGCACCTTTATAGACCACAAAATCACAGAGGATTCCAGAGGAAGCGACTCCAAATGTTCAATCCCCAAAGGGTGGGGCTTGCCCTTGACATACTGCCTTATTGGGCTGTGAGTCCATCTGAAATATACCATTTGCTCATCAATGGAGTTGTGCTCCTCTGCAGTGATTTCTTGGCATTGTTGGCGTAACATATTGTTGACAGTTCTGCTGTGAAAGTGGCTGTGTCATACCTGACCTTTACCTCACCTACCTCTATTAAGCTTACCATTGATAAAAAGATGCTAAATTGGCTGTGAATGGAAAGGATGTATGTTTCCTTCTTTGGTGTTTCAGGCATGTGAAACTAGATAGAACATTCTGAACTTTTGACCTATACACACACACATTCTAGATGGGGCAATAAAAGCGTAAATGTTCCAGCTACCATTCTGAAAAGGCGCTTGTGGTTTTTGACATCTTGAGAGTGCTTACAGGGGGTATGAAGACAATGAGGCACAGGATGCAGGCGACCTGCACACAGATTCAAATCAACTTCCTGGGCCAGCGAATTGTAGAGACAAGCTGCCCATATTTGTCTCTGTTAATAAATGAAGTCTCTGTTAATGAATTATAGTTTAAAGTTTGCATATATGATATTGAAATGTTTAAAGAAAATGACATTGACAATGTGTTCTGCTTTCATGAACATTTTTCATATTCCCTCTCTT
The DNA here is from genome assembly GCA_943591055.1 of Gobionotothen gibberifrons. Taxonomy (NCBI): domain Eukaryota; kingdom Metazoa; phylum Chordata; class Actinopteri; order Perciformes; family Nototheniidae; genus Gobionotothen; species Gobionotothen gibberifrons. Next base: position 35,906 of record CALSBZ010042084.1, on the reverse strand, counting down.
TAAAATTACATATCAGTACTATAAAGTTTGTATTTGTTTAATTTTTAAACCTTACATTTTTTAATGTTCAATAATTAGAAGTTGAACAGTTGTGACCTCCTTCTGACTCAAAGAGAGAAAGGGGGGTGACATGATGAAGAGGGGGAGGAGGAAGAAGACTATAAAGAAGAATGGAGAGGAAGAATCTAGAGGCTAGAAGGCGGAGGTCTTGAGAGCTTGGAGGCCCAAGCCCTGGGCTTGGGCTCTTTGAGACGGCTGGAGGACTTGACTTGTGAACTTGTTGCTTTTGTATTTTGACTTGGTGTCTTTATTATTTTTAAGGATTCTTTTTAATCCTTTATTTTTGTTAAAACCTTATTAAATCCGGTTTGTACTTTGTACACTTCGACCCAAACTCCTGGTCTCTCTCTCGTGGTATCTGAAGGTCTCTGCTTGGTCTTAGAGTGAGGTAAGATTACCCTTCCTTGGAAAAGGCTGACATTAGCTGATGATTTGGATTTAAATTGTTTAAGGGGGAATAGAAACTCTGCTAAGGTTAAACTATAGTTTCACATTGGTTACTGTGGTTGTGGTGGTTGACACATGCTCTGCTGATGTGGTAATGTCACTGCTGTGACATTGATGTTTGACTGGCTGTGTTTGATATTAAATTTGCATTGTTTTGATTGATATATTTGGGGATCAAGAGAGGGTGGGGTTAGGGACTGTGGGTTCTGAAGCTGCCCTAATTACCAGGGAGTCTCCCATTAACAGAGGGATTCTCCTCCAGGGGCAGTTTTGATACTGCTCTGGGGTTCTACCAGCCCACCAACACCTATTACACCATACACACCGTTTTGCTATCCTAACGTGGTCGAACATCCGGGGCCTGAGTGCCTAAAATAGGGATACGACGGGCAGCGTGGTGTTAGAGGCCACGTTGTAAACTCCCCCCTAAGCAGATTATGTTGATCTTACGTGTAGATTTTGGGGTTTTTTGAAGTCCTAAAAAGATTGGACGGCCGTTCACCGGAGCCTTATCAGCACCGGAGTTCGGTATCGGAGACGGCCTAGGTATTAACAATTGCTGTTGTTGTATCGAAGTTAGATTCCTTTTCATGGCGCCCGAATAGGGACCTCTAAGAGTTAAAAGAGAACCTTAAGTCCAAAGAAGATAAAGTGAAAAGTGTTGAAAAGTCGCTCGATTCCGTGCCTAACCAACGCAGGCAGTGTTTAAAGACTCATATGTCATCTATTATTGCACTCACCAACTAAGGCATAGAGAAAGACTTATATTTGATCTTGTTGCAATATTAACTGAGGCATTGTTAAAGACATATTTGACATGTTTTTGCCTAAACAACTCAGGCATTAGTATAGATTTGGACGTGATCTTATGAAACGCAAATGAAGAGGGGACGCCCTTAAGTATACGGATACTTAGAAATTGAGCGTGATCCGATCGCCGTGTGGTGGCAGTGGTAACGACTGATTTAATCTATTATTGCACTCACCAACTAAGGCATATAGAAAGACTTATATTTGATCTTGTTGCAATTTTAACTGAGGCATTGTTAAAGACATATTTGACTGTTTTTGCCTACCCAACTCAGGCATTAGTATAGATTTATATTTGTTCTCATAATTCCCTTAGTGGTAAAGACTCATATTTAATCTATTATTGCACTTACCAACTAAGGCATAGAGAAAGACTTATATTTGATATGTTTTGCCTTATTGTTAACTCAAGCATAAGACATATTTGTCATGTTTTTGCCTAAACAACTCAGGCATTAGTATAGATTTGAAATTTGTTCTGATAAACCCTTTGATTGGGGGACGCCCTTAAGTAGGATCCTTAGAAACTGGGCGGGAGTGAAGCACCCCGTGGGGGACTTTTAAAGTGTCAATAAGGCACCGGAAGCAAACAAAGAAACCGAGCTAATAAAAACCCTTGAAGTATCCTGGTCCGCGTGAATCCTCTTTCCCTGAGGCAGTTGTACATGAGAGACAAGTTGTCAAACCCTTGAATCCTGTCGCAAAGGATGACAAAAAGTTTTGGGGGATAAACCAAAACGGAGAAGGAAGGGGGGGAATTAAAGAGCGATACAAGCTAAGAGATAAGGAACAAGGTTTTCTTAGAGAGAAAGTGAGGGTTAGGAAACCCGATTGAATGGAAAGAAGAGAGAAGGAGAAAGAGTGAGAGTTCCACTGCCCGACCAGATAACCAATACAGGGTTTAGGTCATGGCATATAGAGTGGTCATGGTATGAAAAGCCAACGGATTGATATACCTGAGGCGAGGGAGACAGTGATAAACTTTAGAAAAAGTTGTCTCGAGTGTGCGTGCGCAGGAGGATTTCGAAAGATGGAAACTCACCCGCGTCACATTATCACACACACCCAATAGACACTTCAGTGCTGATGTGGCAGGGCCCCTGTCAACTAGAACTATTTTAGGAATTAAGTACTTCCTTATTTGTGCAGACAATGGCTCAAGTGCAAAGAGAGTTGATCCCCTGAGAGGTGCAATGGGGAACACTATTTCTACAAGATTGGCATATGACATAATTCAATTTCCAGATATTGAATCATTAAGAATAGATAATGGAAAACATTTTAAGAACTTTGATGTTCAAGATTTGTTAGAATCACGCGGTGTCACACAAATCTAGTCTGTCTCTTATAAACCTGAAACTAATGGTGTTGCTGAAAAAAGTGTTTAGAAATTAAATGTATTATTAGTATTATTACAACTGAGGGAGAAGACACCGTAGTACAGGTAAATAAAAATAAAAGTTGCCTAAGTACACTGCACACAGATAAGAAAGAAAAAGAATGGCCCTGCCACAGACTGCACTAGCGAATACATTCGGGGGGCTGGTAATCTTGGTCCAAGGAAGGGGTTTGGGGTTTCATCTAGTGGGGAAAGCTGTACTGGATGTCAATATGGCCAAGCAAGGATACCTTCGTGAAGAGAGACTGGAGCCTTTGGAGTGGGGACCTTATGTTCCCGGTGATTGTGTAATTTGTAGAGTTGTTACTGCCATGGTAAGATGGCACGGCTCCCTAATGGGCCGTCATTGAATCCTCCACAGGATTGCCTCGTCTCGGAAAGAGAGGGAGGCAGGGTGTTACTGTGCAGAGACTGCTTTTTGGAGCGTCAGCCGAGGCTGATAGTTGGCCATTGGCCACCTCAGGATAAGGCAGCAATATCTAGCTGTCATTGCACGTGGGATGGGGAGAAATTAAGGACCTGCGAGTCCCATCTGGGACTTTTTCTGTTCAGAGCAGTTTTGTCTGCTAGTTCAATATAGGATCCAATGCATTCTGTTTTTGGTAAAATGAAGAAGACATTAGTGAATGATGTACGGCTAAAAATGGTCTATGCTTTCAATAAAGCTAAGTGGGGACTTTTGGCTTTTCTTATTATTCCAGCTGTCGCGATAGTTTTGGGTGTTTTGTTCAGATTTGGACTGCTTAAACAAGCACTACTGTACATGAAAAAATAATTGTTGTTCCTGATCAAATTCACCTTTAAGATGATTTGGCTGGCCCTTAAACTACTATGGCTAATCTTAAAATGTACATGTTTCTTTTTGGGTCATGGGTTAACAAAACAAGAGAGTTAAACAAAGGAAGACATTTAGGGAGGGAGAATCCTGTTGTTCAGGGGGAAATTGAGAGGTTGGCTTCAGTAGATCAACATGATTTCTCCTCTCCCAACTTTGCTAAAAACCGCTATCCATAAAAGCTGCTTAAGATAACAATTATAAAGAAAATGTTCAAAACTGCTTAGAGGGAGATTTCTCCTTTTTTGACTCTGCTCCTTGTTGCAGGTTAAGCACAGGATGTTGATGCGGTTTGACATGCAGCTCCGAGATAGAGATCAGCACCCCCGCTCTCACAACTCTCTGGACCTGAGACAGTGACAGTACGTCATGCAGAGACAGAACTTTACCTCTGAGAATGGTTCATCCCAGTCAATGCAGGAGATCCTGATTGGATTTTTATTTAGTTTTGATTACCCCAAAGTCGTTAAAGAATGGGGGATTTGTGACTTTGACCTTAGCTATCCCCATTTTACTTATTAGAAACTGGCAAATGGCCTTATCAATCGGCCAACGCTGAGTTGTTTATTGATTTATCCATTTTTATCAGAAAGAAGAGTTCAGTTGTGTTATTAGTTTCTTCCTATCAGGGAGCAGTTCAATAAGTAGAATAATGTTAGAAGGTTTTTAACTGCTAAAATTCATTAGAATAGGTTTGCTCACTTTGGAGATTGTTACCAACTCCTTTTGTAGTATCTGGTGTTTATCCAACTCCTGGTTGGTAGTAATGAATTTAAAACCAAGTAGATGTAGAAATATGTTTAAGAAATGTAGTGAGATTTACAATTGAAATTATTTAGCCCCTTTATAGACGTTCTGTTGAGTGATGGTTAATAATAATGATAGAAATGTGTGTGTACTTAGGCGCGTTCACACCAAGTACTTTTCCCACAAAGGTTCATGAGAACTTAGTTCATCAGAACTCTTTTAGTTCTGATGAACTAAAGCAGATCGCGTTCACACCGAAATTAGTTCCTGGGGGTGGATTAGGCAAATGAAGCCGCAATGTCACTTCTTCTTCTTCTGCTTTGGGTTTACTGCCACCCGGAGTCCCCGGCCGGAAGTCTCCGGAATTGGGGACTGGCCTTCCGAGTAAATCGCCAGAACGCCGACACCTCCTCATCTCCACTACTCCCATGTTTTATTTTGTGTTGCCATAAGTTAGTCTCTTTGCGTTCGTGCGCTGGGCTAATGCTAATGCTAATGTGAGGATAATAAAATGGCGGCTTCACAAAACTTTTTGGAGTTTTACGGGCCGTGGTTTGCATTCCGCCCAGCCAATCAGACATAGGAACCTTTTTCTCCCACGAAAGTCCCTGAAAAGGGGGTAAAAATGGTTCTCATTAACTAATTTAGTTCCTTAGGCTTTTTGGTGTGAACGCAACTAAATCGTAGTTCTGGTGAACTATTGTGGGAAAAGTACTCCGGTGTGAACGCGGCTGTTGTTGATACATTGCTGACAGAGGGAACTACATTTGAATACAGATTTAAGAAATATCAGTTTTTGAGCATGTCATAAGCATATTTTGTCTTGGCTATATTACAACTATATTATAATAAAATAATATAGTATGTATATTATTGAATTGATTATGATTATGATTATTATTATTAGTAGAAGTAGTTTATTTGCATTAATTATATTTGAATCTTTTTGAGGCTAGTATTTGGCCATTTTACCATTTACCTCACTGTATACAAAAGTAACTGTGTTGATAATCATAATAAACAGGAATTATATTGGCAAAGTAGCCTACTTTGTTTCCAAACATTTTTGTTTCACTCCTGTAGGTTGGGGGGGGGGGGGGGGGGGGGGGGGTTCTATCTATCAAATAGTTTCACTTTCACACATCAGGCCCGTACATACTTGCCAACCTTGAGACCTCAGAAATCGGGGGGGGGGGGGGGCTAGTGGTTCACCCTCTCAGATTTTCAGTTGCGCACGCTACTAAAGAGACGCGCTACCATGGAAACCAAACAATGGTGTAGCTGTATTAAAGTCTGAGTGTAAACAGTCCATGGTAAATCTGATTTTGTCAGAAATCGGGAGAAATGCGGGAGAAATATGACCCCGGGAGGAAACCGGGAGAGGGCAGTGAAATCGGGAGTCTCCCACGAAAATCGGGAGGGTTGGCAAGTATGGGCCCGTAGCAGCTGTCACTGTGCAGTGAACGATCAGGAGTGAGTGACTGAGAGACCTAGCTGGCAGTTGCTTACAGATGGATAAACAAGCTCCAAAGCATAAAGGCGTTTTTGTATAGTTTGTGTATACAGTATACAGTATTGTAGCGAGCCCTGGGTTCAGAGGGAGGGGCTTGCATAGGGGAGGGGGGGTGGGGGGTTGGCAGGGAAACAGAGTTCAGGGGTAGTGGCTGTACCCGTAGGATATAAAAGGGGGAAGTGACGTCTGACTCAGAGGTTGCGCGGCTGTGGAGAAGAATGTGTTGCCCACATTCTGTTACTGAGTTTAGGCTAGTTAGCTAGCAGGTTTATTGTTTTGGGTGCAGTCACATTTGCCTCCACTTGCTGTTCAAATAAATGTTGAAAGAAAAAGTAAATCTGTTTACAGTTCTGTTTCATATGGGTGTTGAGAGATGTATCAATAGATTGCACCATAAGTGCACCATAAGTGCACCAGATTGATGCATTTAACTTCAACATTTAAAAACAATTCTTCCCGGGGGAGCATGCCCCCGGACCCCCCTAGAGGAGGTGAGGTCCACCACCTGCCCACACCCCCTGTTAAATTGTCTCACCCACATTGAGGATGCTTCCTACGCCCATGTTCTATTCCATGCGTCAAGTCAGGCAAATTGGGTCCAAATGTTATTGCATCAATGATCTGTTAACATTAAAATCACTAAATATATGCTGTAACTATTTTGCTCTAGGCAACTCAAGGGCTCAGGTAATGTGATTACTATATGAATAATGGTCCAAAATAACATTAAATGTATAGGGTTTTTTGTTAAGTAACATACTTTCGTCGCCGGCCGGCCGATACATGCCGCGCATTAACATGACCTGGCCCAATCAGTGTGTGTCACTTAGGGTCTTCATGAGGTAAACTCCAGGGTAAAGCTATATAAGGAACTTTCCAGACATCTGTGTTACAGAGGGTTCTTATGGGTCACATCATTCTTTTCCCTTTTTTATATTAATCTATGAATGTATATATACAGTATATATATATAAATATAACCACATTTTCAGAGTCTTTACATTTATAGTTTGACATCTTTGGGAAAACCAGCCCGATCTCACCAGAATGCGTACAAATGACACGACTTTGAAAAGTCGTGCAATAGATACGCAGAAGTCCGTTTTTGCGTGCATATGATACGCCCACGTTACGTTTGTTATGAACGTATGTTAAATACGTTTATTTTCTACATATATTTGCCATTTATTTAACCCTAACCATAACCATAACCCAATAAGCTGCTGTGTCGTTTATTCCACCGCAATCATTAAAACTGTCATTGGAACGGCGATCAAGCCTGAAGCCACAGAGCTCTTTGTTTTAATGTTTGACGTGCAATATCAGCGTATCATATGCACGCAAAAACGGAGTTCTGCGTATCTATTGCACGACGTGTAAAGTCGTGTCATTTGTACGCATTCTGGTGAGATCGGGTTGGGGAAAACAGTATAGAGGCTTCTCAATTCTTACATTTTCCCTCCTCGACTCCTATCCTCGAGTCTTAGTCCCGCCCACAGGAGATGCGAGCGGAGGACCCGAGGAGGGGAACCGAGGAGAGAGGAGGGGAAGCAGCAGGCGGTTAGAGAAATGAGAACTCCTCTCCTCTGAGCGGTCATTTTAAAGAGACGTCCATTAATGATGACAGGAGGCACAGCAGCCCTCTGTCTGATGGACAGATGTGTTCATGACGACTTATATATTTACTTTGATTCATTCACAGTGCGGTATAATGAGACAATAACAGGCTACAGATGCGGACATATACACACAAATATATTTATATAAATATATACAATTAAAAGTATGAGAGCACTCTCATAATAACGTAACACAATCAGAGACTGGATATATCCCCCCCTCTCTCTGGTCGCTGAAATGGGGAATTGAAATTACGGGCCAAAAGTTGTATTTACAAGTATTAAAAGTAAGCAGCAGAGTAAGTAAGCAAACCAACTGAGACCTGTCTGTCCCCTGCATCTACGCACTGTACAACACACACCTACACACTGTACCACACACACCTACACACTGTACCACACACACCTACAGCTTCTAAAGCATAATCAGGCTACAGCCGTTGTGTATTTTATTATGTGAAGCACTAAATGTTATTAGAAAAATATCAACTCTTTGTTTGTAGATATCTACTAAACTACAGCAAATAAAGAGAGTAGGCCTGTTACACTGAGTGATATATATTTTACACACTGCTCTGATTTCTGCACGGACCTCACAGCTGTTCTCACTGGAAACATCGCGTCACGATGAAAGCAGTTAATAAAATAATATCCAGGGGATGCATGCAGAGCTGTGATTGGCTGAGATAAGTCCGGCCGTGCGTCACGCCTCCACCATTCCCGGAAATGCATCCGTGGAGGAGCCGTGGAGAACCCATCAGTGTCTCCTCGGTTAGAGCTCCTCCAGAGAGCCTCCTCGACGCTCGATCCTCGATGTGCATTTAGAGAAATGAGATGTCCTTCAACATGGCGCGCTGAAATTCATTTCCGGGTCACTACCGGAGGACCGAGGAGTCGAGGAGTCGAGGAGGGGAAATGTAAGAATTGAGAAGCCTCTAGTATGTCTTCACTGATTGTGGTTGGATCCATGTATTGTGTTCGGTATTGTCCACTATGTGTCCCCCTTGTCTAAGGTTTACTGGCTTATGCAGTCCTTCCTCAGGAGGACTCTCCTTTAATAAAAACTTCTAAAAACGCAATGATATCCTTTTAAATTCATGTAAATAGTCTTTAAAGTTTCCTTTTTTTCAATTATCATTTAAATGTTGTTACAATACAATACAACTTTATTTATAAAGCACTTTAAACCTCCAGACCAAAGTGCTGTACAGGCAAATAAATAAAACAAAGCATACAAAAAAGTAACACAGCTCAGCTCACACACCATACAACAAGTACAAGTAAAAACAAAAAACAATTTAAATGCAAAAAAGCAACACTCCAAAGATGTTGAAACGCCAAATGTTAAAACGCTAAGGAGAAGAGGTGGGTTTTAAGAAGCGATTTAAAAGCAGGCAGTGTGGAGGCCTGTCTGATCTCCAGGGGCAGAGCGTTCCACAGTTTGGGAGCCGCTACAGAGAAGCAACGGTCCCCTCTGAGCTTTGACCTGGTTCTAGGCACATTCAGGAGCAGTTGGTCCGCTGACCTGAGAGGGCGGTTCGGCGTGTAATGCTGTAGCAGCTCAGCAAGGTATGGTGGGGTCATGCCATTTAGGGATTTAAAAGTAAATAAAATAATTTTAAAATGGATCCTAAAATAAATTGTCAGCCAGTGGAGAGAAGCTAAGCCAGGGGAAATGTGGTCATACTCATACATACATGCCAGTTAAGAGCCTTGCTGCGGCATTTTGCACCCGCTGCAGTCGTGCGAGGGAGGACCCACTGACCCCCATGTAAAGAGAGTTACAGTAGTCTAGCCGGGTGGTGACAAAGGCATGGATTACTGTCTCAAACTGCTGACTGGAGAGAAAAGGTTTTACTTTGGCTAGCTGCCTCAGGTGATACATTTTAATACCAAGGTTCGTAACGGTGGGCTTGGTGTACTGATGCAAGGAACCCAGGTCTACAGAAGTGGTGTCAGTGGTGCTACCAAAAACCATTACTTCTGTTTTTCCTTCATTGAGTTTAAGGAAATTGCACGCCATCCAGGCCTTTATGTCATCTAGGCACTTTAGCAGTGGGCTAATTGAGTAACCCTCCTTCTTTGTTAGAGGGACATAAATCTGGCTATCGTCAGCATAGCAGTGGAATGCGATGCCGTGCTTTCTAAAAATGGACCCAAGAGGGAGCAAATAGAGGGAGAATAGCAGGGGGCCTAATACTGAGCCCTGTGGGACCCCATACAGGAGTGGAGCAGAGGATGACTCGGAGTCACCAAGGCTGACAGAGAAAGTTATGTCCTTCAAATATGACCTGAACCATTCCAGGGCTTTCCCCTCAATGCCCACCCACTTCTCCAAGCGGGAGATCAGGATGTCATGGTCGACTGTATCGAAAGCAGCAGTTAAGTCAATAAGTAGGAGCACAACGCAGTCCCCAGAGTCAGTAGATAAAAGGATGTCATTAAAGACTCTTAAAAGCGCTGTTTCAGTGCTGTGCATAGTTTTAAAACCGGATTGAAAAACCTCCAGTATGTTGTTCTCTTCCAGAAAAAACATAATTTGACTGTAGACAATCTTCTCCAGGATCTTTGACATAAAAGGCATTTTGGAAATGGGCCTAAAATTAGCCAGAACTGTGGGATCCAGGCTGACCATAGCTTTGGCGTTTAATACTAGTTGAACACTAGAGAATGCAATTCCTGAAGAAATTGCTAGTGGGAATGCTTTATGCTGAAAAGCTGACGCTAAACTGCTATGCTGAAATGTAATGTGTAAGAAGAAAGTGAAGAATTTAGATTGAAATGATATGAACACTGGGGGCTTGAATGTGTGATGAGAGAAGGAAAGAAAGAAAAAAGGCTTGGAATAGCAGCAGAATATTTGAACTGCAAACTTTTGAACTAACTTGATGGCGAATGATCTGTCGCCATGCCAACGGCATTTGATGACACCCCATAATACGCTTAGATGCGTTGATAGCTGCATCGTTACTAAACCTGTGAAGTTTTGGGGCGTTTGGAGCAGTTTCACTGAAGTTATGAGAAAGCCGTGTGTCATGGCAAGCATTGTGTGAAGAAATCTCAAAACTGTCCCGTAGATGTCTTCAAGGCTGGACTGTTGGCACACATGTGAAGTTTGAGCACGTTTTGAAAATGTTCATAGGAGTTATAGCGACATCATGTTTTATGGCGAGGGATGCGTTTCCATGGAAACGGCATATGGTGAGATCTCAGATTTGGTGTAGAGCTGTTGAGGCATGGACCGGTGATATACAAGTGAAGATTGGGGGACGATTGGACCGTGTTGATGGGACTTACAGCGACATCATTTTTAATGGAGAATGATCCGTCACCATGGCAACGGCATTTGATGAGACCCCATAATACGCTTAGATGCGTTGATGGCTGCATCATTACCAAACCTGTGAAGTTTTGGGGCGTTTGGAGCAGTTTCAATGAAGTTATTAGAAAACCTTGTTTGAAGGCGAGCATTGGGTTGCCATGGTAACGGCATTCGAAGAAATCTCAAAACTGTCCCATAGATGTCTGGACTGTTAGCACACAGGTGAAGTTTGAGCACTTTTTGAACATTTTCATAGGAGTTATAGCATTAGGAGGTTACGGCTGTGTCCCAATTCAGCGGCCGCATCCTCCTGAGGAGACATTCGAAGACCGCATACGTCACTTCTGCCGAACGAGTACTGTCCCAATTAAAAAAAAGACAAGATTACTCCGAATGCTGCCCACAAAAGCAGCCTTCTATTCCCATTTTTTGAGGATACATCTGATGTACACTCCGCGGTGTACCATATCCCAGGATGCAATGGGCGACGGTGACGAATGAGTTTTTTTTAAAGAAAATGGCTTCCAACGTCCCGGCACCAGCAACGGCTGAAGCTTCAGCAGCTGGATTTGTTTTTAAATGTAAGTATAGGGTTTCAACTCACCCAAATAGTAAACGACATGAAACAGTAAACCGATTTAACTGTTTTATTTAAAGATACGGGCGATTTGGAGATGTCTTTTTTATATTACATACATAAAATAATATGAAGTGAAAATATTTCGACATGTTGTAAACCCTGTTTGGTTTTCATATAGTTGGGATTCATTATAAAGCTAATTTATTTAACTGCTTTTGTTATACAAATCTTACTGCAACAATTTGTTTTGATGGGAGCAAGGAGCAGACGGCTCAATTTATAAAAATGCGGGGGGAGAATGAAGCCCTCTTCACCGGGGCCAAATTCTCCGCCAGCATCGCTTGGGGCACAATATCCAGTTTGTATCGTTCTTATTTTATGAATCATCCCTCATTTCATACACTCCATTCTAATAAGACAACTAGTATATGGGTCAATGCCTTATGTGATGTGACCAGTGCTTGAATTGGGCCGGTACTCGCCGGTACTCAGTACGGGCTTAATAGTGCGAAAATAAAAACATGCAATTTCTGAACGTTACAGTCAATATTCTGTTTTAAAAAAAACTTTTCCTTGTCTGTTAAAGTTTTGTTGTGTTTCTTTTGAATTACTGAATCAAAGATATGAGGATAAGAATAGAGGGAGTCGTATGTTGTACAGATTGTAAAGACCTTTGAGCCAAATTCTTGTTTTTGGGCTGTATACATAAAATGTACTTGAAACAGTTGCTGATTTAGAGTACTGGCACCTTTCTTATACCAATTCAAGCACTGGGGATGTCTCCATGCCACCATTACAAAAAAAAGAGAAGATTTCTTCCTAAGTGTGTATCCTTAGTTGTGACATTGTTATTGTTTTATTCATATGTTATTCTATTCTCTCTGTGATTAGGACGGTTTTGGAAGATATGGGCCTGCAGGGAAGTGTAACTCCCCAAGTGTAACTCCCCTGCAGGCTAAGAAGAAGTGGGATAATCTCAAAAAACGATATAAAGTATGTGAGTTTTACAAGTTAATAAACACATTTGCTGACATTTGTTTATCTGCTGGTGCTTTTTTTTGTACTGCCATGATTGTTTTACTCTGCCTTTTAGGATTGCAAATACCCAGGGTCAGGAGAGGGAGTCGGTGGGAAACCCACTGCTCTGCAACTTGGCCGTGGTTTGTCCTAATGGATGAGATATTAGAACAGAGGCCCTCCATCTGCCCGCCTGTCCTAATATCCTCTATTCCAGAGGACACGCCACGGCCAAGTTCAGCAGTGGGGGACCAAGAGGAGGAGGAGGAGGAGGAGGAGGAGGAGGAGGAGGAGGAGGAGGA
>CALSBZ010042084.1:6672-23155 GCA_943591055.1 Gobionotothen gibberifrons | reverse complement strand
AGGGAGAACCTGAACAGGCTTTTTTCTCTCCTAGAAAAATGTATCGACAAATAAATATAATAATGAGCAATATGAAACTTATCATTTATTTGATGGAACAACATACAAACACAATTTAAACTATATAAACATTCAGGCTGAGCAGGGAGTCCCAGGTGGTGCTGCTGGACCTGGCTGCCACAATTAAGACCCTGGTGTCCTCTGACGGTGGGTGGGGCTTCATTTGGGGTGGTCTCCAGAGCTGTTGGGGATGCTTCTCTCCACAGTACATCGGATTGTCCATTAGAGCTAGGGTTCGCAGGGCATGACGGCTGCCATGTCACTAAGATGTTTTCAGCAGCAGATAAGAACAAAAGATGTATATAAATATTGCACAAGGTTATTTTATCACAGCTCGTCAATAGTTTTACATACCTTTACACATAATCGTGGTCACCAGGAACCTCCTCCAGGGCAGACACCTCCGCAGACAGTTGGTCCCGCCAAGGAGCACCACTGACTGCCTCCAACACATTCTCCCCCTCATCCTCCGCTACATCCTCCACAATGTCCTCTTCTGGGGCCATGATGTCGCCGGCCCCAATGCAGATGTTGTGGAGGACGGCACATGCTGTTATGATCTGAAATTTTTAAATTGGCAGAAATATATTATATGTTATACCTCATGTTAGATCTACTCTTCAGTATTATCAAAATGTCCTAATCAGGCTTGGAATTTGGTCATTTTAGGGGCAAGGCCATTTGGCCTTTGGTGTCACACATTTTTTAAGGGCACAAAGGCCACATGCCAGGGCACAAAGGCCACATGCCAGGGCACAAAGGCCACATGCCAGGGCACAAAGGCCACATGCCAGGGCACAAAGGCCATTGAGGGAAACATTTGGATTTGGAGCTTACAAATAAATAACTTCACTTTCTGATAAAAAAAAAACACACGAATGACATGGAAAACAAATCACTTTTTTTAATATCAATAGTGTCAAACATTATAATCATATAGGCCTATGCCTCCTTAGTATTACCGTATATAAAATGAAATATTCTACTTTGAATAATTAGTGTTTGGTATGTTTTCTATCTACAAAAAATCAAAAATTCTATTAATATGTAACAAATATATTCAATTTCAGGGCAGAGGAAACAGCCTTCAAGGGTCAAACTCTGCACATACATCATTCAGCAGTGCACAGTGAAGCTCCAACATTCAACTGTATGAACAAGCAATACTTTGAAATGCAAAAGTCCGTGTGTGCGTGCGTGTGTGTGTGTGTGTACGAGAGTCTCTTTAATCAATTTTTTCAACTCGAGTGTCACATTTGCGTGACGCGTTCTCGCGGTAGCCAATCAGCAGTGAGGATCTCAGCCACTGACGTTGAATCAGAAAAACAAAACATTAGCCGTTAGCTGTTAGCACACAGAGCTCACAGCTCCTCATATCTGTTCAGAAACTGGACAAAAGTTAAACAAGTACAAACCACAGCCTGTCTGTGTCATGGTGAATACAGTCGCTGCTTTATTTATGTCTTTAGGACGTTGTTGTGAGTGTGGACGGAGCATATACAGGTTAGTTTAGCCTGATCGATCCGACATTCAGAAAACACGCATATTAAAAGGTTGTTCGTCTGCCGTCTAGTCTGCACACTTGTCAAAGCATTAAAGCATGGTTTTTACTAACCGTTATCAGTATGTTGTTACTTCGGCATCATTTTGAAACGTGTATTACAATTAAATCACGGTCAAATATGTTCATCTTGTTGTAGTTGGTTCCCACCACAGTATTGTCAAGATACTCCTGAATCTCGTCTTCATCACCCCGAAGGCACGCTCGATGATGGAGCGTGCCCGGGAGCTGTTGAAGCGCTGGTGTCCCACACCTTGCAGCGGCCGCTTGTAGGGAGTGATGAGGGGGAGTGGATGTTGGAGGCAGGGGTACCCCCCGTCTGCGAGGATATAGTGCCCTGGAGGAGGGTAGAGTGCCCGCCGATAGAGTGGGCTGTGGCGGAGCACTCTAGAGTCATGGACTGACCCAGGCCAGCCCACGTACGTGTCGATGAAGCGGCCCTGATGGTCACAAACAGCCTGCAGCAAAATGGAGCTGAACAGTTTTCTGTTTCTATAACAGTGACCATCAGGGCCGATTGGTGGCACGATGCGGAAATGCAGCTTTTCTGAAGGCTCTGTGTCCGGTCAGCCCTGCGAACCCACGCCACACAGCCTCCAGGTCTTCTGCTGTCCTGGGTAGGTGGAAGACCTGGTGGCGAATGGACACCAGCTCCTCAGTCACTCTGTGGACAATCCGATGTACCGTGGATCTAGGCATCCCAAAAACTCTGGAGACCACCCTGTATGATGCCCCACTTGCCAGCCAGAACAGGAACACCAGGGTCTCAATTGTGGCCCTCCATCCATGTCTCCTGTCCTGACCCAGGAGTTCCAGCAGCACCTTCAGGGACTCCCTGCTCAGCCTGAAATCAGGGCGTGTGTCCTGGTCATTAAAAAACCTGTCCAGGACAGGGATGCTTAAATTAATCCTGACATACAGGGGCCTTGGCTGGTAGAGGGAACGGTTGAGAAAAAAGGGTTAAATAAGTGAAGAGCATTTTTTTTCTATGTTTATGTGTATACATATATCTATTGACATGCTTATATATATATATATATATATATATATATGTTTATTGATATATATACACATACATATATGTATATAAGTGTATATATATATACTTATATTTATATATATATATATATATATATATATATATATATATACTTATATACATTTATATATATATTTATATATATACTCAAGCTATACTCAACCTGAAATTAAATTTGTATCAGTATTATATGCTAATAACATTACTGTTAGCTAAAAATACAGTACATACATATATATTTTATATAATATCTATTATCATATGATAATAGATATAAGTATCATTACCTGGACATGGTCTTCCATTAATCTGAAATAGATTGTGCGCCTGGTTTGACCTTGGGAAATAGATTTTAGCATGTTGAAAATCACCAATGAAAGCACAATCTTAACTGACTCCATATTTAACGTTTGAAAATATTTTGCCTAATGTCAGAAATTATTACCGGCACTTGTGACTGCAGCTGGTTGCTAGGCGATGGGGGCGGCAAAAGGTAGGGATAACTGCCGGTGACGTACCAGGAAATGCTCCGTAGACCGTCTCATTTCGCATTCCGCGGAGGACCCAACCGACGTCGACGTCGGTTGGGTCCTCGGCGGAATTCAAAGGCTGGGTCCTCCTGAGGATGCAGCCACTGAATTGGGACACGGCCTACATTACTCTCTCTCTTCTCTTGATCGCCCTCTCTCTCTTCTCTCTCTCTTCGGCATATGATGATGACACCCCACAATTGAGTAGAGCTGTTGAGGGCAGGACCATTAACCATTATCTGAAGTCTGCTGCTCTGAGCATGTCAGTTGGAGTGATGACATCATCGTGTTCCATTACACAGGTGTTTATATTTGAGCTAACGAGGTGTGCAGAGATCAAAAGTTTCCATTGTTCTGGATGAGAGATGAACCTCTTACATGTGAACGTTTTGTGGAAGAACCGTAACAGATATCTGTGAAATTTCAAAACGTGAAGCATGTCAAGGAAGTTGAGTATCTGAAGTGTAATTTTTGTGTAGTTTTGGGTTAATAATGTGGCCTTTTTGGCAGTTTAACTAAAGGTGTGCGGCTGCTGCTGTGAGGAAATATCAGGCTGAAATTACAGTGGGGTTTAATGGAGGCATGTTGAATGTTTTTGTCATGGCATGCCCTCAAGAGGCAGTTCGTTAAATTATTTTGCTTAATTATTTGTAATTTTTCAAGCTACGAGATGTTTTCCTACGTTTGTCATGAAAAATTATGTCTCAGGAATGTAGGGTTTGGGAATTATGGCAGTTTTAAAAAAATATATGAAGGATTTCCTCCACTCTAGCTGTGACATCACGCACTCTAGTTAATGTTAAAATCTGAAGAAAACCTCTTTAACAAGGTCTGAACAATGTTTAATATCTCTAAAAGTAAGAATCAGATTTAAAAGTTGTTTTACACGAATAATGTCAGAAAGATGTGTAACATTTTAAAGTTGGAATGAGGTTTCGGAGTGAAAGTATGAATGAACAGTTAGCAGTTGAAGTCGCATGAAGATTTGTTGAAGTCTGAATATTCCTCCATTGACTTCAATGTTAAAAATGTGATGAATTATGGGATGTATCTCTGGAATTATGAAAGTTATGAATGATAAAAGTAATAGCCATCGATTCCCGACCGAGCTCAATGTTTTGATGTTTGAACGGCGTTTCTGCGATGTTCAATGCAGGAGGAGAAGAGGTGCAAAGTTCCGGCGGAATAATACAAATTCGTCCGTAGAAGAACAGATAGTTGAAATGCTGTTAACAGCATTCCCACTCAATTACTTTTTTACATTTGTATGTGTTTTTATATGTTTCTAGTTATTGTGCTTTTTATCATGTTTTTAATAATTGTTTTATTATTGTACTCCCATTGTGTTATTTGATATTGTAGTTATTGCCTGTACAGCACTTTGGTCAACTGAAGGTTGTTTTAAATGTGCTGTATAAATAAATAAAGATTGAGATTGTTAGAAGATGAAGATTGAGAATTGAACTTAATTGTCATTACATAGTACAGGTACTAACGAAACGGCTTCTCTGCATTTGACCCATCCTAGTGTTAGGAGCAGTGCCATTATGTAAGGTGCCCGGGGAGCAGTGTATGGAACGGTGCCTTGCTCAGGGACACCTCGGTAGCACTTGGTCTTTCGGGGACTTGAACCGGTGACCTTCCAGTTGCCAAGCAAAGTCCCTATGGACTTTGCCACAACCGCCCATTAGTTAGTTAGTCTTTCAAAAATGAAAAGGCTTTTGCTTTACATTTCTATACTATAACATATAATAAGTACCCTGTATCAAGATTCATGCAAAACAAGTGACATTTGACCTTTTCAGAGAGGTTTAGCCAAAAAAACTCAACCTTTGGGGTCATTTGGGTGGAAATGGGTGTATTTGCCGTTTCCCTGGAACCCATTGGTCGATTTTGATGATTGACATTTCTTTTGAAACGTTAGAGCCAATAGAATCGAAGGGGGATTTCCACATGCACACACCATGGCTGCAGTCGAATAGTCTATTTTGCTTAGGAACCTTCCTAACGGAGTGAAATGACCCGGAAGTACCTCAGTAGCAGCCATGATAAGTGCCGTTCGAATTCGTCTACATGATAGAAAAGGAGGTTTCAAACTTCCTTTATAACCTCCTTTAGCTTAGGAACCACTGGACCTTCCTAACCGAAAGGAGAGGAGAAAATGCTGCCCCACAATGCCTTGCAGCCGCAGCATTTGCCGTCACACAACAGTCGGCCGTTCACGGAAACAAACGATTATGATGGAGAAATTATATCATGAAAGTTACGGTGCTTATTAAGCTTTTTAAAACGTATGTGGTAAGTTGCCAAAGTGCTTTGTTTTTAATGTTCATCAGTATTATAATCAAAAAGAGAAATATTATCAAATAAAGTCAACATTTCACAGTCTTCACTGAGCTGTGTGGGTTTTGTTCAACTTTTAAAAGATGTTTGAATGGTGATATACACAGTGATAGATGTTAAGGACTAACGTTTATAATCAATACATTTGTATTGATTTTAAGATCTTTTCATACAATCATACGTATTGGGATCATTTGTATTAATGTGGACCGGAGGGAGAGGGTGACGAGCATAACTTTCACTTTCCTTTTTTATTTCAATTCCAACTTTGGTCCTGAAGAATATGTTTCTCTGTTGTCCACGTTCATAAAGCAGAAAGCAACAGCATCAGAGCACGGTGCAGAGTCTCTAGATGAGTTTACAGTAGTCCCTCGTTCTTATTAAACATCCATGTTGTAGTCCGCTGTATAGAAAACTGTGGTTTCCATGGTTTCCCCACAGCAGCAGACGCACATTGATGACGTCCGCTGGCGCATCATAAACACGTCGGATAGTGAAAGTGCAGTCGGATTCTCTAAAGTACCGCAGTCTCTTCTCCTAAATCCTTTTGAATTCTCCTATGCACTATCCCTTAACCCCGTGACGTTTCACTCAGAGATCAAGGAATAGACGATAGGGTTAGAACTTAGGAGCTGATTTTCAAACTATTCGACTGCAACCCATGGATGTATAATAAGAACTGGATACAGCGTGGGAGGCGGGGCCTCATTAACCTGTTAAGCCCAAGCCTGTTTTTATGCTTCAGGCTTGAAAATGACATTCCCAGAACAAATGACCATATCTTCCCTTCTAAAAGGGTTAAATTAATAATCTTTTTTCTCAAAGTAATGATAAACCTGTGAGTTGGATGTAGAAAAGTCAGAATCAATATAGATGTTTTTTATTTTAAAGAAAATTCAGATTGAACATGGTAAAAAACTGTAAATTATAGTGTCTGTCCAAAAAATATTTTGTACTTATAGTGAAAACTAACCTTGGATGATGGGTTAGTAGACTAAAAGCTTTAGGAATCCAAAGTACAACATATAATAAGTACCCTGTATTAAGATCGATGCAAAACAAGTGATATTTGCCCTTTTTAGACAGATTTAGCAAAAACAAACTGTTTTGGGGCCATTTGGGGGGATTTTCCATATATCTGGCCCCCCTTGCTCGATTTTGACATGTGACATCTCTTTCTGACCGTTAGAGCCAATAGAATCGAAGGGAAATGGTCCCGCACACACTCATGTTAAAAAATAAAAATGGCGTATTCGCGTTTGTAAACAAGCATTAGAGCAGGGAGATTCCACTGCTCTAACTTCTAGAAACGGAATTGCAGTTTTATTGCTTTTGGATTATCAGAACATTTCAAAGGGGAAACACTCACATTGGATATTAACCTATGGATTAACTACACTATCGTTTTTATCATTTTAATGCCATTGAAGACCAGTTTTGACCAGACAAAGACCAAGGTAAGCTATGTTAGGGTTTTTGACTACCTAGCGCCACATGTTTTGATGTACGTTTTTGTTGATAACGTCGCGAGTTTGTATCTTTCAGTGTTGAGGTGTGCACCATTAGATTCTGTGTATTTACGATCATAAACGATGTGCTGGATGTGCAGAGCTAGGATAAGTAATAAGGGAGCTAGGAGTGATTTTCAGTGTGGTAATAGGTTAGCATTTTTCGCTCGGGGCTAATTCAGAGGGTCAGTGTTAGCATTGTGTGTTTTTCTTTTTTTTTTAAATGAAAAATATCAGTTAAATGAGTTTTTCCCCGTTATATGGATATAAAATATTCATAGTTTATTAAATATTAAGGTTCATTAGACGTTGTTTCCTGCAAATTACGCGATTTAGGGCCCGGGCTCGGGTCCGTGGGGCTTAAGAGGTTAATTCCTATGAGAGTTGCTCATTGGCACATGAAGACAAAATGGCCCAACTTTTGAGAGGGGTCTGCCTGCAGGCCTCCACTCTCAGGACAGTTCCAGTGTAGGCTCCACTGTCAGGACACCTCCACTGTCAGTACAGGAAATGACGATTCGTTTTTTTTTCCCGCCCCCGAATGACTCGTCTGATGGAAGTTTCAAATCACAATGGAGACTCATCATGCACTTTGGGTCGACCTTGGTCAAACCCTTTTGACCCCAGCCTGGTTCTCGTCAAAGTTGACTTCCCCCCTGTGTCCAGCCGTTTCCCCCCCCCCCCACTCATCCATATATTAACGAATTTTGACCATTTTTCTCCTCTCACTGATCGAATGGCAAACGCGAACCACCATCGGAGGGCCTCCACCGGCGGTCGGTTCCTCCGAACTGCGGGTTCGACTCTGATGGCCGGGAGGGTGTGCTGCGCTGGGGTGGGGGACTTCCCCCACTCTGCGTGTCTCTTCCTTCCCGGGCCGGCCGATATGAAGCGTGACCAAGACGCACCGTCTGACTCAGGGGTCCCACCTCCGCCGCGGTGCACCCGGCAAACACGGTTGTTTCTCGAACCCTCCACTGTTGTCTAGCGGGTGTAACTAAAATACAAGATGTTGTTATTTAAATATATATATCTATATATAGATATAATAAGTGTCAGTGCGATTTTATTTTGTATGCAGAACTTGGAGCAGGAGGCTCGACCAGAGAAGGCTCCCCGTCAGACAACATTTCTAACACAGGCACAGCATTTTCTGTATCTGCAGTCGGCTCCTTGTCCGGCGACAACCGCTGTCTTTTCGCACTATTATTAAGCCACGCTAACATTTTCGAAATGCTAGCGTTATGTGTTTTCTGCTCTAGTCTATTGCGGCGGCGCGGCATAGATGCATCTAGGTACGCTGGGCATATTTGTTGTCATGCGTCATGACCTGCCGCCGGCGGCCGGCGACTGAGTACCGGCAAGGTGCTCAGGAAGAATTGCCGGTACCACATGGGTAAAAATCAGAAGTGCCGGTACTGCATACCGGTGAGTACCAGCCCAATTCAAGCACTGGCTGTACTGATAGTGGCGATTTTATTTTGTAATTCTTAGCGTGCATGCACTTCCTGTCCTGAGAGTGGAGGTGTCCTCAGAGTGGAGGTGTCCTGAGAGTGGAGGTGTCCTCAGAGTGGAGGTGTCCTTAGACTGGCGCCTGCAGGCAGGCTCCCATGCAACTTTTGAGAGAGCAAAACGTCACAGATTACCCGTCATGCCTGAGAAGTCTGTATGTGCGCTCACGGCCCCTACATACGGTGGCGGGCGTTGACGCTTCAACGCTTCTGCCCATTCACTTTGAATGGGGTGACGTCACGATTCGCCGAACTGCATTGCGGGAGCAAAGCGTAGCTTCTCTCGCGTTGCTTGCTTCAAAAGTAGAGCAATGTTCTACTTTTGACGCCTCGACGGAGGCGTCAAAATCTAATCGAATCGAATCATATGCCAGTACAAGCTCTAGCCAATCAAACCGCATGCTTGTGTGTCTGGGGCGGGAGATTCATGTGATTGGTTGTTGGTCGAGCTTCAGACACGCCCGTCGGCAAGCGTTAACGCCCGCCGCCGTGTGTAGGGGCCGTCATAGAGCATGCACAACTTTAACCACGCCCCCCAAAAGGCTCGTTCACATCAAGCACGTCAATTTGCGTACACGTAACAGCACCGCACGTTCATGACAGCATGGTACTGGATTGTTTTATGATGGATTTCATATTAACGAGGCGGCAGCGGCAGTTAGCAGTGTTAGTAATTGAAATCAATGTTTTATGGCATAATTTGGTTAAAACATGCCATCAGTTAAAATGCTGACTTATACTGAAAAAACTGAAGTTTTCGCACAATCTCTGAGGTCAAGCTTTTATTGTGAAAATACTTCCGGTTTGACTCCAGTCTGTGTTTATTTTGAAAAGCTTTCCGGAAGTAATGTCCGAAATACTAACAGTAACTTGACTTCAGAGACGTAACGTAACGGATCAAGCCGTTAAGATGACCAAATGAAAAGACATGAAGGAGAATATGTAGAGAAGAGGCGTGTTTAGTCATGTGTTGAATGTTCAATGCAAAGATCCTCTGTGTAGTACGATGTCGGACAGTAGTGCAAGACGGGCAGATGATCGCGTCACTGGCCGCCATTGAAGAGGAGGAGCGATATGAGATATATAACCAGGTGATGGAATGCTGTGGGCTCTCTCTCCTCGGCCGGACATCTGCGGAGGAACAAACAGCTGTGTTCCTCCTCTTTCGAACGATCCTGCTTGTAACATTACCGTGCCTTTTACTACATTAAAGTAACCTATTTGAAACTTATAGTCGAGACTCATTGTTCTCATTATTTTAACCAGTTCTCTCCTGGACGCGAGAAAAACGAATATGCTAATAGCAGCTAGCGGCTGGGTGGAGTAAAAGGATAGTAACTGTGATTATTCATGTTAGGTACCCCACAAGTAACTAAAACATATAGTACTTGAAGGAAAGGTGTAAAATGTTTCCATAAATACCAAATATCACACACTACAATCACTATCACTTTTTAATAAAGCTTATAGTTAGGGCTGATTAGATTCAGCCCCTAGTTTTGCTGATATAGGCTTAGTTTGTCGGGGGACATCTTACTTCTTCCTTCTCTCTGTCTGTACCTGTGTACTCTCATGTTCCGATTAACCCAGCTTCCCCAAATGTCTTTCTTTTTGGTGTCTATTGTTAGTAAATTAAAATCAATGTTGATATGGCGTAATTTGAATTAAATACACTATTTGATTTAAATCAGTTTTATTCTGAAAAACCGGAAGTTCACTAACTATTACCTTGACACTTTTATTCTGAAAATGTGTCACTTCCGGTTAGCATTTAGCATCTGGCGGAAATGCTACGATTTCAAACCTTGAACCAAGGTGAAATGACATGTGATGTTCTACACTGAGCACACTGGGATTAGCACTCATTTATTGACGCTGAATAATGTGTAGCAGGGAATGTTTAAATAACCACCGACACCAGAATGATGTAATTTAGCAACAGAAAAAGGCAGGACATGCATTGGACCCGCCCCCCGACGATGCCGGCCAATAGGAGAAGACCTCAGATGACAACAGGAAAGAGCAAGCCAAGGATCTACCTCTTTCACCCCCGACACTGGACTGAGCAGACGGATGGGGAGAGCGCCTCCTCGCACATTTCATTTGTAGACCACCGCATCTTTTGTTTAATTACAGTGATGCAAATTAGTCGCTTTTCGGCGCCTCCCGCTTTTTTAACGCTGATTTGGGTGACTTGTGTAATTCGTGGAGAACCGAAGAGTTTTCGTTTTGGGGGGGGGGGGGTCCCGGACGGACGGACGGACGGACGGACGGACAACTTTTCACTTAAAAAAAGAAGAAGAAATCTAGATCGCAAAATAATTAAACAGGCGAGTGCCTGTTTTTCCTGGCCAAGGACAGATTCCTTGAAAACAACACGAGCGTAACGTGTCTTCACGTGGTTATGTCTTGTCTGAATTCTGAAAGGAGTGACGGAGAGCACCGGAACGCCGCTCTTCAAATATTGCAGTACCCATAAGGAGCCGTACACATGCCGCAGTGTTTGCGTGGCTGTGTCTTTAGTTGTAAGCACAGTGGTGATCTGTTGTTATTAGCATCTGGTTAGCTAGCTATGCTAACGAATTTAAAGAGCTTTTCTACAACCAGGTGGAAGAGCGCTCTCTCCTGAGAGGCTCAAATAACCTCAGCTCAGTGAGGTTAAGGCACACCTTGATATGACCATTATAGTTATTAATGAGACATTAGAGACTAAATTAAAATCAGGTATAAAATACTATATGACAGTAACAAAAAAGTTGTTAAAAATAACAAGAATAGAGTTTAAAAGGGGAGTGATTTGTAAAATATCCAAAAAGAAAAATCTGCTTAAAAATCTTTTTCATATGGGTGTTGAAAGATGTATCCATAGATCTCCTCATGTTGCTCTCAAAGTGCACCAGATTGATGCTTTTAACTTCAATATTTAAAAAAAAATTTCCCGAGGGAGCATGCCCCCGGACCCCCTAGAGGAGGTTAGGTCCCCCCCACTTAAATCATGTTCACATGGATAGGATACTAAATACATTTGCACACATCTTGTGTCCATATCTTTGTTTTGGTGGTCATGCCACAACCGTGCACGTGCATGCATGCGTGAGTCATGGTGAGATATCTGGATTAAGAGGTTGCTTTTTCTTTGCACAGCATGAAAGAAAGGCCAAATGAATGGGCTGTGATTTTAGTTTTTTTAAGCAGAGGTCAATAATTT
Organism: Gobionotothen gibberifrons; assembly: GCA_943591055.1. Classification (NCBI taxonomy): domain Eukaryota; kingdom Metazoa; phylum Chordata; class Actinopteri; order Perciformes; family Nototheniidae; genus Gobionotothen; species Gobionotothen gibberifrons. Next base: position 11,395 of record CALSBZ010042084.1, on the reverse strand, counting down.
GTACGGCCCTCGGAGGATGTTGTAAAAATGTAAAGGAAAAAGGTTCCCCACCCCTGCTGTAAATAATAATAAAAACCCTTGATTTCTAACTTAACATCTCTGTCTCCTATTGATCTGAGTATATTATAAAGAATAGCCAGTTAATTGAAGCATTATAGCGCAGGCCTTTGTCAGATGGTATATTACGCTGTTTTTTTCCTGCTTCGAATAGTTCTCTCTTTTTTCACCATACCTGTGTTTGCATCCCTGTAATTAAATGCTGTTAACTTTTATAAGCTTCCCTTGACTCTTTTCAGTCTCTCCTGCCTTCAGGGTTCGAAATTACTTACACTATATACACTGGGATCCGGAGTCATGGATGATCCTGTTGCTGCAGTCCTGTGTCCTGGATCGCGAGCCCTGGATCTTGAGTCGTGGCTGTTGCTGTGGTCCTGGATCATAAGTCCTGGATGGATGTCCTCGTGGATTCATCTTCCTATTATACACACATGCATTTCCAAACATTTGGACTACCTATGTTGCAAATGTATTATCTTTTTTTTTTTTTACACACAGCATCTATTGCACGTCTGTCCGTCCTGGGAGAGGGATCCCTCCTCTGTTGCTCTCCCTGAGGTTTCTCCCATGTTCCCCTTTAAACTGTGGGTTTTCTCTGGAAGTTTTTCCTTGTACGATGTGAGGGTCTAAGGACAGAGGGTGTCGTATTGTCATACTGATATTCTGTACAAACTGTGAAGTCCACTGAGACAAATGTAACATTTGTGATATTGGGCTATATAAATAAACATTGATTAATTGATTGACTACAACACAGACTATAACACCCCTTTTTGTTAAATACCAACCATGTGCAATATGTGCAATATATATATATATATATATATATATATATATATATGCCGCTAAAACTGTGTAATATATACCTGGCTGCTCAATCCTCCGAACTGTTACTGGGTGTGTATTTTGTAAAATGTGTAACTTTTTTAAATTATAATTTCTTTTTTTTAATCTTTAATACTTTTTGTATGCATACTTGAAGTAACATTAGGCTGTCTTTGGCTCTTTTCTGCTGTAACAATGTAAATGTATTCTGATTCTGATTCTAATTGATATGTTTTTGTCACAGTTTGTTTCCCTATATTGCGACACTTGTTTTGTTTAAGATTATTTCTCCTTTTTTTACAGACATCCCAAACCATAGTGGAATGCTGTTGTAAATGATTGCATTGATGCGTGCATCAATACCTTCAGCTTTGAGGCCTCAAATGACTGAAATCATCTTGTGGCTGGGAAAAATGTGAACAAATAAATCTCACAAAGAGTGACTTTCTGGTGTAATCATTATAATATCAAAGACAAGTGCTTTTAGTAACATAGTAATAGTAATATATAAAATCATTCAGCAGCAGAGGTTGGGGTGGAAACAACATTTCTAACTAAGATGATTACAATATTACAAGTTAAACATCAAGATGAACATAGTATTATTAATTTAAAAAGTACATGGGAAACTTAAATATCCTGCAATATACCATTAGCAGAAGAGGAACAAATGTGCCAAAACATTTCTAACATAACCAACTCAAACTACTGGAAAGAATACACATGGAAGATTTCCGTCTGTTACTTCAAGACACCCCAAATTCAAAGTCAGTGTAAGAGCCATTTAGGCACATTATTTTATGGTAATGAATTATGTTTTGTGAGCGAATTGAATATTCTTTAATTTAACTTAAATGAGCTGAAACACTGTGAATTATTATTATTATACTGTTTTGTAATGTGTTATCTTGCTTTTGGACAGCTCAGGTTTATGTTTTGTTATTATTTATAGAAAGCAATCTTAGGGGCGTGCTCGGGTATAAATTACGCTGCCAGCATGACACAGCAGGAAGTCTAGAGAGCCAAGTTGGGAAAAGTTTTTGACCGTACAAATCCGTAAGACCGAGGGATCTTGTTTGTTTTTTTTACCGTGCAAATGTTGCACGTCGGCAGTGGGCCGCCAGCTGATGTTGAACCTCTAAATAAAAGCACCTGAATGGAACGAGCAAGTATCTACGTTTTCTTGAATATACGCGAGTCAATACTCGAACTCGCCTCCTAGACTAAGTGGCCTTTGAACATTGATTTTCTTTAAGACAATTGGCCATTACAGTCAGTATGAACAAAATGTCATTTAAAAATGCTGCAGAGAATGCGGGGAGCGGAGGGCCAACCATGGTCATATATTTTGGTCTTGTCATGTTTTGTGTGGCTTCTGAGAAACAGCTATAAGATACATGTGAAATATTTTTGGAATTTCTCAAAACAAGAACCCACTATTCATATTACTTGGGAAAACACCAGAGGGAATACAACAAAATATTACTTATTTCTAGATACTGATTTATAGTGATAAGAACAGCAATTATTACACACATGCATAGTTTTACAAGGGCTAAATGCTTAAGTGTCACAAATTGTAGAAGCAAAACAGGTGGGCTTTCAGTCTGAAGATGTGTAGATCTTCTGCTGTCCTGTTGTCAATGGGGAGTTCTTTCCAGCATTCTGGAGCCTCTTTGTTGAGGGGCACCTCATGGATGTATTGGTGTACCTATAGGTACACTTTGCAGTGAGGGAGGATTGGCTGATGCAGAGCAAAGTGTGCGTGCTGGAGTGTACAGTTTGACCATGTCTTGGATTGAGAAGGGCCTGATCCCTTCACTGCACAGTTCAAGGTTCAAATCAAATCAAATCAAATCAATTTTTATTTATAGAGCACATTTTAAAACGATTTTTGGTCGAGCCCAAAGTGCTGTACATACAATAAAAATGCTTACAATAAAAACACTTTACGACAAAAACAACAGATACGCGTTGTTACACAGATTTCATCCACAGATTTCATCCACAGATACAGACAGTCCAAACGATAATACTAAATCTAAAGTGTGTCCTTTTTCGTGTGTTGGGCCAGCTACGGACTGAATGAGACCGAATGAATCGAGGAGATTTAAAAAATCCCTGACCAGAGGTTTGGACTCGCAACACACATGGACATTAAAATCTCCGCAAATCAAAACACGATCATATTTCACCATGATCCCGGACAGAAAGTCAGCAAAGTCATTTATGAAATCCTTATTGCACTTTGGCGGACGATAGACGACTGCGCAGAGTATAGGCGAGGCCGGGTTAAGTTCAAAAAGCTGCAACTCAAAGCTAGCATAGCTAGTTACAGGGTGAAGCAATCGGCATTGGAGGCTAGCTCTAAACACTGATGCTATCCCCCCACCATGGCCAGTGGTGCGGGGGGAGCTGAAGAATGCCAGCGTGGATCCAGGTCTCCGTCAGAAACATAAAATCCAGATCACGAGAGGTGAAGAAGTCATTTAGCAGGAATGTTTTGTTTGCTATCGACCTAGCATTTAGCAGAGCCATGCAAAGTTTTTGCTCCGGGCCAGCCGAAGGTGTCGTGCGTCTCAGCGGACGAAGATGTGCATGTTGGACGCCGCGAGGGCTGGGAGCAGTCGGACGGACAGGAGAAGCTGGCAGCGGGCCCAGCAGAGGACGCAGCTCCGGAAAGACGGGGCGAATCCATCGATCCCTCACCTGGCGTGCAGCGGGAGGGCCATGACATCCGAGGTGTGGATAAGTCCCAGAAGAAGCCGTCAGGTATGCCTTAAGATGGACCAGTGCACCACCACGATTTCCCCGACGTCTAAGGCGCTTTCGGCGAGGCAGGATGCAGGGGAACCGGCGCAGGTAGTTTGGGATATCCGACAGTAGAGGGGGGGGGGGACGAGTTATGGTTGCCAGATGAAGGTTTGGGCAGCAGTATACACTCCAATGAGGGTCTTAGGTGGAGGAGGGCTTGGCGATCGTAGCAGAGCAGAGCAGAGACATTCTGACATACATAAAACAAAAGTAGGATCGCTCAAGGCAGTGAGCTGAGCGAGCGGCGAGCCGACACAGGCGCCATCTTGGAAACTCAGTCTACAGGTTTCAAGGTTCAAGGTTTTTATTTGTCATACGAACATAGCTACAGTGTAATCATGACGATGAGAATCTTAGGTCACAGGCTCCTCCAACAGTGCAACACAATAAAACAGATAAACATAAAAATATAGTCAAGGTAAATACAAAAAGAAAAATAGTTTAAAAATAGTGCAATAAGAGTCTAAATGCAAGTTATTGGAATATGATATAATAGATACATAATTTCTAAGTAGCAGCCAGATGAATGTTATGGATGTTTCAACAGGTGTTTAGCAGTCTTATGGCCTGTGGGATGGAACTGTCCCTGAGTCTGGTGGTTTTAGTCCTGATGCTGCGGTAACGCCTGCCAGACGGCAGCAGACTGAACAGTTTATGGCTGGGGTGATGGGGGTCTTTGATAATCCTGAGGGCTTTCTTCCTGAGCCGCTGGGAGTAGAGGTCCTCCATGGATGGAAGCTCCATCCTGGTGATGTGCTGTGCAGTTTTCACAACTCTCTGTAAAGCCTTACGGTTGAGGGCGGTGCAGCTGCCGTACCAGGCCGTGATGCAGCCAGTCAGGATGCTCTCTGTGGTGCACCTGTAGAAGGTCAGGATCCTCTCTATGGTGCACCTGTAGAAGGTCAGGATCCTCTCTATGGTGCACCTGTAGAAGGTCAGGATCCTCTCTATCACCTGTAGAAGGTCAGGATCCTCTCTAGGGTGCACCTGTAGAAGGTCAGGATCCTCTCTATGGTGCACCTGTAGA
>CALSBZ010042083.1:0-30992 GCA_943591055.1 Gobionotothen gibberifrons | reverse complement strand
TGTTGATGTAGAGGAGACATGAAGAAGAGGGGACACATGTTGATGTATAAGAGACATGAAGAGGGGACACATGTTGATGTAGAAGAGACATGAAGAAGAGGGGACACATGTTGATGTAGAAGAGACATGAAGAAGAGGGGACACATGTTGATGTAGAAGAGACATGAAGAAGAGGGGACACATGTTGATGTAGAAGAGGAAAATGCATCATCACAAAGCTGAAACAGGGCTGTGTTTCTTAGGAAAGTGAGGAAAGGGTATGAGTTGTTTTATGACGAAGCTACAAACTAATTATACTTTTATATGTTGAATATGAATAAGAGTATAATGCGTTGCTGTAGATTAAACTACCCATCATCATATACAAACAGTTAACATTAGCACCACCAAAAGCAGTAATATTAATCCAGAAACAAATTAAATAATAGTAAAACTCTGACAGGCTAAATACTAATACTGTCATACTTAAATACTTATTTTACTTGTAGTAGTGTTTCAGGGCTGGGTAATAAATCAATATTGTGATAGTTGACACAAGTGTTTTCTGTTTGATTTAATTATCACATTTGTATTTGTCTTTCTGAGTCCTTATCTCCAGGGCCCAAGAGTTCAAAACTTTTAATCTCTATATGATCAGATCAGATTTGGATTTTGGGGAGTTCAAAACCAAAAAACAGGATTAGGATCACTTTGATATCCGATCAGATCAGGAAATCCAAGCCAAGCTTTAATCTGGATCAAATCTTCAAAACGGGGAGTTCAAACCGACAACACAGGATTGGGATCAGTTTGATCCCAAAGAACAGGATTATCCTGATCCCACCAGAGGGGTGGATTTCCAGTGGATTACCAGAGCAACATGTACTGTACAATTTATTTAAAAATATGTTTCAATATAAATAAGATGGCAAAGTTTGTTAACTGAAATAATACACCATGTTTAGCCTTCATGGCAAATCAATTCTATTTTTCCATTTTTTCTCACATTTGTGGTGGCCTATTTTGTTTTCAACCAAATGTTGATGACATAAATGTTTATGCTCATAAAAGTATCACAACAAAGATTGTCAATCACAAATGTAATTTAGATTAAAGAAAAAATATCTTCAACAAAAAAACAGTCCATCATCTGTCATCACCTTTGAAACGCAAGTGCGGACAATAGAAGTCTCTGCAATGTGGTCTCTTGTCTTCCTTGTATTATTTTTCATGTCCACTAGATGGTGCTCGGTGGATTAAAGCACTGATATTCAGGATCTAGTCATCTTGAAAAGTCGTAATCTGGATCAGGCTGATCCTATCCTGAATTGCTTTGAACTCCAGGGACAACATTTGGCCGACTTGTCTGATCCTGGATCACAAAAAATGGGATTTCAAAATCGGATCGGATCTGATGGAGATTAAAAGTTTTGAACTCTTGGGCCCAGATTATTGATCAGAATTACATTGTGTAAATATGTTATGGAAGCACCAATAGTGAACCCTACGATATGGTGGTAATATGGAGGTATTTGATAACGTCAAAGACTTTGATATATGATATCACAAGGTGACTATCAGTGTTTATATTGTGACACTTTGAATGCGTCTTCTTCGTACCTGTTCAGACGCTTCCGCCCCGTTCAGAGACTTGTTCCTGTAACAAAACAGATTTCATTAGAAGTCTTCAGATGGACGCTGAGAGGAAGAGTGAGGAAGACCATGAGGAGTTTGTGGAGGACTCACGTGTAACCTTCAGCCTTTCGCCCGATGTCAAAGCTCTCGTCGTCTGAATCCTGCTCGTGTTTCTGACTCCTCTTGAACCTGAGAGTGGAAACACGTCGTCATTTTAAAATGTGACGGACACTAGGGCTTCTCAATGAATCGCATTTTAATCGCGATTACGATTATGGCTTGCAACGATTACGAAAACAACGTAATCGAAATAAAACGATTAGTTTTTTGGGGTTTTCAGTTGAATTATACTTAAAGTTCAGGGTAATCAACAATTAAAAACATACTGTTCACATTTTTTTTCTCCAATAAATGGATGTTTTCAAAGTCAATGAATAATCGCTATTACAATTATTGACCCAAATAATCGATATTATGATTTTTGCCATAATCGAGCAGCCCTAACGGACACTTCTACCTTCATTCATCCAGAGTCCTGGGAGGATTCACACATTGAAACGCTGATGTTTAAACATTAAACATGCCTGACTTATTATCAGGGTTCACACACATGATTTTCAATGACTTTTCCATGACCTTTACCTAATATGCCATGACCCAAAAAATGACTTTCATTTAGCTAGCAAGCGCTGCCTCGCCCATATTCGAAATATTTAATATTTTACTACACAGTTTGCATTTAGCACGTCTTGGGTCAATGTCTTTTGATAGCCACTTTGCTACTTATCCTTTAGAAGCCATACATTGTTGAAACTGCACTTCCCAGGCATCTTGGCAGCCTTATATCCACTTTAGACATCTCTCACCAGCGAAATACTGCGACAGTTGCCATTTTACGTTAAATTACTATACGATACAGTATTTATTATCATTATAGATCCACTATTTCGCCGATTAGATAAAATATAAATTATATTTTGATGCAACTTTAATTATATTTCCATGACTTTTCCAAAATGTTGGGAAAAATGTTGTTTTCCATAACTTCTCCAGGGCCTGGAATTTGCATTTAGAATTTCCATGACTTTTCCAGGTTTGTAATGACCGTACGAACCCTGTATATGTTAAGCTTTAGGAAAAGGGTTGGTGACATACAAATAACAAGGATTTAGGTATTGAGGTATTTTAGATACAAGTGTTGATTTTAAATAAGCATCGTTAATCACTGAAAGGGGATCAGTAAAACATGTGTTGAGTTGAAGAGGTTTTGTCTGGGACGAAGGGACAAACCCTGGGGCATTAAAGTCAAACAGTGTGAACATAAAGAGCTCCTAGAGGAAGGCAGGAAGGGGTTTGCATGTATGAAAAATGGATGCAGAACTTTGACATCATGCGATAAATAAAATAAATGAAAGTTTATTGAGAATATTTTCAACAATCTAATAATTTACCGCAAACAGAAAATCGTCAGAATTCTGAGATGCACCCCATCTAACGTAAAAACATGACTCATATGAAACCTGCTGTCTCCTTTCTCTCTCCATGGGGTAAAGATGATACCGACATGCTTAAATGACGACCTCTCTTCTCTCACCTGATGATCAAGGCCACAGCAACGATCAATCCCAGCAAGCTCAGCGCCAGCAGGACGCCCAGAGCGATGATTGCCGGCTGGCTGGAGGCGGGACCTTCAGGTTCTATCTCCACATCGAAGTGCAGCCCGTCCCCGAACACTTTGACCAGCTCCGCCCTCACAGCCGCCGCCTCGCTCTGAAGCTTCCTGCAGGAGGGGAGGGGGGGGGGGGGGGTTAGAGGTACAGTAGCACACATATCTTCTAACTCAGTGCTTCTCAAAGTTCTTTCAGTAATGTACCCCCTTTGAACATTTTTTTCAGCCAAGTACCCCCTGACCAACCCCGAAAATGTTTGAATAGAAAAAGCCTATATAAATAATTACAATATAGTGATGTTCCATCAGTGTGTGATTTATTAACTCCTTCATGAATGAATTACAACAAACTAAGGATATTTTCATCTTTATGCATGATAACGACATTTTTTAAAAACAGATTTTTTTTTCAATTGAAGTAATATATGTTTAACAAACCAACGAACAAAATGATATATTATGGAAAACTATCAAATACAATACACACATTTGACATGTTTATATGAGGCAGAGTCCTGCACAGGTCTGATTGTCAAGCCCCGCTCCCGCCCCGCACCCGCGACGTGCAATAGCGAACCCGCCCCGCTACCCGCACAACATATTGCCAATTAGTTCTGCAACCCGACCCGAACCCGCATATATATGAGCAGTGAAAACGTGCAATTATTAACACACGCAGTTTCATATTTGTCTCAAAAAGCGTGGGATGTTGGTTATTTTCTCCATCTAGGATGAAACCAAAAGCCTCCTAGACGTTGGATTTCGCTCTTGAGGAAGTGTTATTGACAATGCTGTATTCTCCGCTTGAGAGCTTCACCTCAGCCATTTCGAATGTGGCGCGCTCAGAAGCAGATTGATGCCCTGCAGAGGTTATGATTATGCGCGGTCCCGCGGAGATATCATGCTATATTTGAACAATATATTGTAGGGCCATACCTATATAAAAGTATATAAATATAGTTTTTTTTTCAAAATACCAAACAGATCCTGCATTTTAGCCATGCCTCATTTCGCTCTATATGCTCTTTCCAGCCCTGTTTTTGCAGGGGCTGATTCTGTGAGCTGCAGCTGACCACGCCCCCCTGCAGGAGAGGGGAGCGTGCTTTGAGATCAGCTGCTGGGCTGCAGCGGGGAGAAGAGGGAGACAAAAAGAGATATCCTTCCTCTGTGTTTTATTCTTATATATGATTATAGAGAGTCATTATTCATTTGTTTTAAAGCTCAATAAATAACAAAGAAGACCTTTGACCGGCACTTTTGTCATTTTTTTCTGAAGTTTTAAACTTTAATGGACATGTTGACCGGTGAAAAATAAATCGAACTGAAACTCTGCTGCACGGTCCTCACGTTCCTTGGAAGAAGCGGAGAGGTGGGTGTTTGTCATCTGCTGGTGGACTAACCGGAGAGAATTACAGCGAGGGAGGGATTGCATTGAATTACAGCAGCAGGAGGCGCAAACGCTTGCCTCGGGGAGGGAGAAAAAGAGCCACAGCGGAGAATAAACAGAGGGGCAACCATGGCAACCATGCGCGGGAAGTCTTCTTCGCTGCTTTTGTGGCAGACTTCAGCTCCACTTACAGGCCTGGCATATGTACTACAGCGTCTCCAGCGCTTTCGAGCGGCAATGGCCGGCGGTGGCCCAACCCCACATTCCCCTGATAGGTGGAGAGTTGACCACTAAGCGGAGCTCCTCGTTCCTGACGTCAGAGAATTTTCAAATCTGTATCAGTCTGTATCAGACATTTGGGTATGGAGGAAAAGAGAGAGGGTTGTGTTTTCTGACACTTGGTGAGTTCCCTGACACACCGGGGACACATATTCACGTATAAAAGACGTACAAAAGTGCATTTTGCATGATAGGTCCCCTTTAAACTAAATTATTATTATTTTAATATATTTATTATGCAACTCCCGCGACCCGAGCTGCATCATCTTTGTTTTACCCAGAACCGAACCCGGAAAAAAGCGTTTGAAAAAATAACACCCGCGAATCACTTTTTTTGTGACCCGATGCAGGACTCTGATACGAGGACCCCCTTGGTGGTTCTAGGAATATTTTATATAAAATCGTGTTTTCTATTTAACTTATTGTACTATGATTATTTTTGTAATCATGCATGGTGTTTTTTTTAATTAACCTTTTATCTCACGTACCCCCTGCAGTACCCCAACTTACCCCTAGGGGTCAGTGTACCCCCATTTGAGAATCACTGTTCTAACTGATGGAAAGTGCAGACAAACGTTGCTTTTGGAGTTGATACTTAAATAGCTTTTCTGTTAGGAGTTGATACTTAAGCAGCTTTTCTGTTTTTCAAAGGAGGAGCTGGACTCATGCAATGATACTTTCAGATCCAGTGTGATCACCACACTGCAGCAATCACTTAAAGGCCTGCATTAAACACTAATCAAATGAGGAAACATTTACTCAAGATATAAAAATGTTCTCCATTAAACCATGAATTGTTTGGTTTGTAAAAAATGATTAAAAAAACATAAGAAATACCATCATAATTACCCAGAGCCCAAAGTAACACCTTCACAATGTTTGTTTTGTCCGAACCCCAAAATTATTACCAAAACATAACATTTAGTTAAATAAAAGCAGGACATGTTTAATTAAAAAGCTGGAACTGTGACATTTTTTTCTTTTACATAGAACGGCATTAAAGAAAAGTACCTCAAATGTGTCCTTTAGTAAATGTTATCTGTAATGTTCCACACCTGTAAGCTACGGTATGACATCTTCAGTCTGATTCAGGCTGCTTTGTAACAACTTGTAAATAAATCTCTGCATGTTAACGTCAATATCACACATTAAACAGCAGCTCTTACTGTGTGACGTCCTCCGAGGGAACCACCTTCCCTCCGTCCTCAGAGATGAAGCTGATCAGAGTCCTGACGGAGGCTCTGGCTCTGGACGATCCTCCGTTGGAGCTCCACACCTCCAGGATGTTCACGGTGAAGCCCAGAGCTGCACCCAGAGACCTGCAGGAGACACATGTTAATAACGTGGATAAAAAATCTAACTGGTCCCCGGCTTGAGCTTCAACCTCAGGATCCATGCATTTATTATCCTCTCAAGAATGGAAGTAGTCATCACATACAGAGCATCAACTAGTTCCTGAGCAGTGTCCTTCACATGCTGATATGCAAGAGAGGGAGTTACACAGTCACAAGATGGAGGAATACCGGTTCTTCTAGGTAATCATACATCCTGTCATGTTCACAGCTACAGTTGGGATACCTTTGTTATCATGTGGACTCTACATTCAGTATTTCCCCAACACATCTCAACATGATCTCCACCCTGAGAGAAACTCCACTCACTTCTCCAGCTCTGGGACCTTCTTCTCCACGATGTTGGCCGGCTGGTTGATGGAGATCACTACGATGTCTCCGCTGCTCGCACCGCCCCGCACCTCCACCTGGGGGCAGCAGAGAGGGGTTTTTAACTTACATTACATCAATTAGATATGGATTAGAGCAGGAAGAAGGCCTACAACTGTTTTTAGCTGTATCATTTATTCTTTGTTCACCTGCCTGGAATAATGTCTGTGGTTCATTTAAGATGAAGAGATTTTAAAGGTTTGTTCGAAGTAAAACTCAGGTGTTTCCATGCAGAAGAAATCTTTATAAATATTAGTGATTATTAATGTCTAACGGAACTTATTTTTTATGGAAACAGCTTTCATCATTCCTTCATAAAGTCTTAGATTATTATCATCACGCCTGTTTTGAATTGTCTTTATTTTTCACTTTTGTTCAGATATACTTTACATGTCTTTTTCACAACAGTTAATCATATTCGTTTAGTAGCTGCATGTGTCTTTCCACATTTGTATACAACGTTTTTAAAAGTTATTATAGTTATATAACATTTCATACTTTCAGGAAGTTTTTGTTTTGCTTATTTTTATTTTTACAAACGTTTCTCTTTTTATATAATATGTACATTTCTACTTTAATCTGCACTCTATCTCTGTTCCTACATTTTCTAATAAATAAATATTTGCTTTTGTATTTCAATTATTCTTACTGAGTTTATGAATGCACCATTTTACACAACAGCAAATTCATTGTATCTGAAAATCCTAGAATAAACTACATTTGGAGTAGCATTTGATTCCCTTTCTAATGATGTTCAGGTTCAGGTGATTTATTTGTACCTGTAGGTCGATTTGTTTTGCAGATCAAAGACAAGGGATCCATTATGACACACGTTATCGAACAACACAGACACATCTCTAATAAAAGTCCAACCTGCTCCGTCACGTCTAAAAACATTTAAAACCACGAGTACTAACTGCTGCTTTTAATTGATATATTCTTATCTCACACGGCACTGTAACTTGTATTCATGTCCCTGTGTTATTCATGTTTTATTATCTTATCTTAAATTAGAGTTTTAAAAGGCCATTTTGTAACATGTTTCCGCTGCACTATTTCATAATGTCTTTCATTGTTGTAAAGCACTTTGAATTGCCTTGTGTTGAAACTTGCCTTGCCTTATCTTACAAACATGATCATTTTACAATAATTAGTTAATAGTTAGTTAGTTAATAGTTAATAAATAAATAGGCCTTGTTTCCGTAGCATCTATGAGACGCTGCTACAACTTGATCGTTGTGTGCTGTGCTGAAGCGCGTTGATCTTTGCACATATACTGCTGAGTGTATTTATTTTTATTTATACATTTGACATCTATATACCTTTACTTGTATAGTGCATTTATTTTGTACAGACTGATAGATGTGTATATAAGGGGTCGGATTAAATAAGTGTAAACTTCTTCCGACCCCTTTTCGGACGTGTAATTTGCTAAAGCTTTGTTGTTTATTGTTATCAGACAATGATACTACTGATTATTAAATTATTAATTAAATATTTCGTTTTGTTATTGCATTCATTTGTATAGTACTGTATCATGTCTGTATCACCTTTTGTTTCATTTGTTGTTGTTATTTTCTTTGGTTTTACACGCTCGAAAAAAATAAATAAACTAAACTAAACTAATATAACTGACTGTTTGCACTCTGGTTAGACCCTCTTAATTTCGTTACACTCACTGCTTGCATTATGTAATGACAATAAAGTAATCTAATCTAATCTAATGTGCGCGTTGGCTGCTGTAATCAAGCTGTATTCTGTTATATCACATCACCTCCACCCTGGTTGTGGCGCTGAGCCCTCGCGGGTCGGAGGCCTTCAGCTCCACGGTGTTCAGTCCGGAGAGACTCTGAGCTGAGACCACGAACAGCAGGCCGGAGGACGGGTCCACGGCGAAGAACTGAGAGTCTGCTGTCAGACTGTAGACCAGCTGAGACCCCTCCCCCAAATCAGGGTCGGACGCCTGGGGAGACAGCACACATCAGACGAGACTTACCTGGGTCTGAATACCAATTCATTTTCTCTTCAATCCGCGGCGTTTCATTCCACTTTCATTCAGTTGTGAATTAATGTAAAACCTGTACCGCCGTTTTTACATTAATTCACAATTGAATGATAAATAAAATAATGAAAGTGGAATAAAAAACCTCAGATTGAAGAGAAAATGAATGAATATTTAGACATAATGTAAAAGCGGAACCGCTGCTCACTACACTTTCTACTTTCATAACCCGTCCTCTTTGTGTCTTGTAGTTTGTTCTTTAATCTGCTCTTTTTACTGCACTGTTAGTGTACAGTTGTATTATTAGTATTATTCCTATTATTATGATGTTTATTGTATTTTATTTAACTATGGCACAAGAATTTCTTTCGGGATGAATAAAGTCTTATCTTATTTGATATATGTGACATATTTCAACATTTTACTTGCACTATTTTCTGTTATTTATCTTATTTCTTCTTGAACGTGTTAGTGTGTCTTAAGTACACTGTATAGTATGTAGCACTGTTGTGGGAGACAGAGACTCTTGATTTGAATTTCTGTACTTTAATATAAGCTTATTCTGAGTAAAATGATGAAGTGATGAAACGTCGGACAGGTTTAAAACTTCAATAGGATCGAAGTGTTTTTCTACTTTGTGGCCTTTTTTATGGCATACTATTCTATGTGACTGTTTATGTCCTAAGGTCAACAAGTGGCTGGAAAAAGTAGAGAATCTGAATCAGGACCAATATATGGTATTAAAAAGTGAAATTACGATATCAAATAGATGGAAATGTGGTTGGAAAAAACATTTCTTAAGTTAAGTAAATATCATGTAACCATATTATTTAATGAAATATGAAACAGATGATGTTTTGAGAAGATGTCATATACATACTGTGTATATATATATATATATATATATATACATATATATATATATATATATATATATATATTTATAAGTTGAAGTACAGTAGTCCTAGTTCTATGGTAAAACATAACAGCCTGATTGTTTATTGTTTATGTATCACTTGTATATAGACTCTTATGGCACTACTTCTTTTCTATTTTATTTTATTTACTTGCACTATTTTATCTGTGTTAATGTGTCGCACTGTTGGAGGAGTCTGTAACCTCAGATTTTCATTGTCATAAATACACTGTAGCTATGCACACATGACAATAAAAGCCTTGAAACTTGAATCTTTATGTGTTAATGACTGCTCTTTGTTTTCTGTAATCTCGAAGGATAACAACGTGTTGAGAAGTGAACAGGATGGGAAATGCAACAATGTGTATCGGCACAATAAAACATAATAATAAAAACATCGTCTCTGCTTATCAACCTCTCTGAGTTTACAGCCTGCCGTGTTTCGGTTCAAAGGTCATCACCGAGGAGAAACACGAAGCCTCTTATCTGACTCTGACGGTTTATTACAGCGAGAGCTTCCTCCTGCGAAGAACATGTTTTCCTAACAGCAGCTGGGTGTGTTTACCTTGACGTAGACGACGGGGGTTTTATACGGGGCGATGCTGAACACAGAGGCTTTATAAACCTCAGAGGAGAACTGTGGAGCCTCGTTCACATCCTCCACCTCCACTCTGACCTGGAAGAGAGCACAACTTGTCAAAATACTGAAGATACTGACAGGAAATAAAAAAAGTTCTAAGATTTCTTGTTCTTTTTAGAAGCCGTTGACAAACACCGGAGATCTTCACAGATATTTATTTATACAGTTAGCACTTTAAATACATTTTCCTGGTTTTTCCTACCCTACCTTTTTTAAAGGTAGGGTAGGTAAGAATGGAGAAACCAGATCGAGTGCGCTAGAATTTGAAAGTACGCAACCGGAACAAATCTGCCCTTTCCTTCAGACTTCCTTACAGAGCCCCTCCTCCAACACACACGAACGCACACATGACCAATGAGGGCACGAGATAAGTTTGTGCACAGATGGAAGGCTGACAGGCAGGTAGGCCATCCAGTTACTTTAGCCAGGCCGGCTCAGATGATAGGCCGTGCTTTTTACAGCACCACGGCTTCCACAGATGACATTTTTTTTAATGTATTTATTGTCAAAGAATTTAATATATTCATTGCTATCGGGATGTTAAGAGCATTCCATGGAATATAACAAAAAGTGTTTCTGAAATAAATTACATACCCCACCTTTAAGTGGGACTTTTACTGGTATTTCACTTTTTCTTAAGTAAATGAGTACTTTTACCACTTGGATACTCGTTTCAACTTTGAGGGTTTCATTCACCTTTATAAAAATATATTTTTGTATATATAAAATAGATATTTGTATGACTTTGCATCACATTTTGAGACATGCAATTAAAAGTAGTACATGCGTGGGTAGAGTAAGAAATCACAAAAAGGGATAATCTTTTCCGTTAATCGGTTGATTGTTTACTTTGTGTCAGTGATTAAGAAAGGGACATTTCCTTCATAATTACCCAGAGCCCAAAGTGACACCTTCAGTTGTTTGTTTCGTCCAAAACTCAACATCAACACTCAATTATTACAATTGAAAATCCCTATGTCTTCATATGTTAAATACCAACCACCTATGTGCAATATGTGCTGGATGTGCGATATATATTGATGCCGTTAATAACTGTAATATATACCTGGATGCTAGATCCTAAGAACTGTTACAGGATGTGTATTCTTTTTTTTTTTTATTATAAATATTTTTAATTATATCATAACTTAGTACCTTTTTTAAATACATGTCACATATTTAACATATGCAACATTAATCTGCTCTGTGGCTCTTTTTCCTGCAGTAACTACGCAAATGTCCCCTCCGTGGGACTAATAAAGGTATTCTGATTCTGATATTTGTGAAGCTGGAATCAGGTTTTTACACGACTTACAAAATAATCAAATCAGTTGGCAAATTAATTTGTCATCAATTCCCCAATAACAAACTGTTACTGCTGTACTTTTGTAAACTGTTGGATGATTTCATTTATAACAAAATCATATTTTATAAGCTCATCAAATGCAAAAACCAATGTCAGATAGTATAGTATAAAAAGTTAAAATAATGTCATTTGAGAATTAGTGAAGTAGAAGTACAGTATGGTGGCATCAAATTAAATAGTACCTAAAATGTGAAAAGAAAGCACTTAAGAGTTTCACTTATGCGCCAACACGTAGCAATGGTCTGGCTTGTTTGAAGTAAATATGTCAGCGCTGATTAGTTTGAATCCTTATGGTTTATTGCACTTATTGTAAGTCGCTTCAGATAAAAGCGCCAGCTAAATGCTAAATGTAATGTAATGTCACTATACGTGAGTACATGTGCTTGGTTACATTTCACAACTGCAAAGGAGTATAGCGTATAAGAGTTAATATGAACTGTATATAAAAGGTACTGCAGGTTATGGTTTCCTGAGTAAACCTGAATATTCAGCACAGGTCTACAACAGTATGTGATCAATACGAGTGACAAAACAGACCGTACCATTGCAATGGCAGACGTAGGGGGGGCGCGTGTGTCCACTGCCTCCACGTCCAGGATGTACCAGTCCTGCTCCTCTCGGTCCAGCTGTGTTCGGCTCAGGATGGCTCCGCTGGCGTCCACAGAGAACAGGTCTGTGTGTGTCTTCAGTGAGTAAATCACGTCGTAAATGGGACTTCCTGAGGCGGCGGAGACCTTCCCCACCTCCCCCCCCCGCCGGCTGGTTCTCAGGGAGGCTGAAGTTGTAGGAGGAGCTGAGGAAGGCCACGCCCTCCAACAGGCTGGCGAACCTCAGGTTCACCACCACATCGGCTGCAAGAACACACAAATACAGAACTAAGTTAACGTAACAACCCACTATCGAAGCTGCTAGCTTCTCATGCAAGAAAATACGACAAAAATATGCGTTCAAATCCCAAAAAAAACCACGAGATTAGAATCAAACTGATTTTAGGCGAATCAATAAATCATTTTTAATTCAAATGTATGACTGTCTTTGCTTTATTGTCACTAAAAGAACAATTCTAAATAAAGTACTAAATAAAGTACTAAAAAAAGTACGACTTCTTTAGTAGCTGCATAATCAGTCATTCCTGTTAAATGAAACCTTTGTCCTGCTTATCATGTTTGTGTTTGTTATTACAAACCTGACAGCTGTACATTGTTCATTACAGTCTAATACAGGGGTGTCAAACTCAATGTCATCGCGGGCCACATTCGCATTATGGTTGCACTCAAAGGGCCGGTTGTAACGTTAAGACTATATAATATATATATATATAATATATATCAAATAATGTATTATATTACATGATTGCCTCTGCATTGGATTATTATCGGATAGGGTAGTAATAACATCATAATTAACTACGTCTGAAAGCAGAAATCTAGGGCAAATAATTGCAATTCTCTTCAGTGAAATGTCACAAAATGATTTAAAAAGAAAAGCCGAATTCTGAAAAAAAAGTCAAGAAAAATAAGTGACATTTTGAGAAAAAAGTCAAATTCTAAGAAAAAAGTCAAATTTGAGATGCATTGTGGGACATGTAGTCTATGGGCAACGTGCTTCTGTAAAGCGACATGTAACCATTTAATAAACATATTATATTACGGGCCTTGAGTTTGACACCCCTGAACTATTGTTACAAATATAATACATTCATATTTTATATATTTAAATATATATAAATATTATTGCGAATTCTTAACACGTCCTCCCCCATTTTAAACTTATATTATATATGAAATAATAAATAAACGCCTGACGTTGAAGCTCAAACCAGAACTTAAAAGTGAGTCGACTTGAAATGAAAATAAAAGCTACTTCAGTTCTGTAGAGTTGTGAAAAGTGGAGGTTGAGTGACATGATGACATCACACTGACCGGTGGAGTTCAGCGGGGGTCGGCCCTGGTCTGTCGCCATGGCCTTCAGCACCAGCGTGGTGTCCTCCGTCACATCAGCAAGGTCAGAGGTCAAGGTCACGGCCCCGGTCTCACTGTTCAGCGCCAGATATGGAGAACTTCCCTCTGAGAAACTACAACAGAGAACCATAGCAAAAGCTAGGAGATGATACAGACACACTGGTCAAGAGCTTGAGAACAGCTTGAGAACAGCTTTGTGGCAATTAACACATAAATGATCAGTTCTTAGAAATAGGAGTTCATGCAGAAACATTTTCAGGTCATCTGGGACCCAAAGCATGCTCTGAACAGAGAATATGAACTGCTACCATCTAATGGAGATCAATAAAGTCAGACTGAAGCATCCTTTGTGCTCCAGTCCATCCTCTCAGTAAATACAGAGCTGATCCCAGATCAGATGCACGCTGAAGGCTCTTTGAGCAGGTTTTCTCTCACTGATCGTGATGTTATGTTCAATGTTATTCAATATAGCCCCTCCTTGCTATAATCATGTGTATTTTCTCCATTCCTGTTTATGTGTCTTCTCACAACTATCACTGGCCCTGTGTATCTCCTAATCGATATAACCGGCCTGCTCTCGTCTATCCCACATGCTCTCTCTGTCCTCTCACATCTCGACAGGCTCGTCAGTCCCCTCCTGCTCCCTGGCTAAATGACGCACTGCGTGCTAATAGAACCATCCTTCGGGCAGCAGAGCAGAAACGGTGGAAATCCAAACACCATGACGACCTCCTAACCTATCAGGCTCTCCTCTCCTCTTTCTCTGCTTCGATCTCTCAGGCAAAAAGCACTTTCTTTCACGATAAGATCGAATCTTCCTATTCCAACCCCAAAAAACTATTTTCCATCTTCTCCACCCTCTTGGACCCCCCCAAAGCCCCTTCCCCCTCCTCCCTTCTGTCAAGCGACTTTGTTAACCACTTTGAAAAAAAGGTTGATGATATTCACTCTTCTTTTTCTGACTCACCATTACTCAGACCCCCCTCTCACCCACACACTAACCTCCTTCTCCCCTCTCTCTCCAAGTGAGGTTCTTACCCTCATTACCTCTGCCCGTCCTACCACCTGTCCTCTGGACCCTATCCCCTCAAACCTCCTTCAGACTATCGCTCCTGATATTCTACCGTTTCTCACCCATTTCATCAACACTTCTCTAACTTCTGGTCACTTTCCAAACAGTCTCAAGGAGGCAAGAGTAAACCCTCTCCTAAAGAAACACACTCTCAACCCGTCTGATGTTATAAACTACAGGCCTGTCTCTCTCCTCCCGTTCCTGTCTAAATCACTTGAACGCGCTGTCTTTAAACAACTTTCCTGTTATCTCCATCAGAACAACCTTCTGGATCCGCACCAGTCTGGTTTCAAGGCAGGTCACTCAACAGAAACTGCCCTCCTCGCTGTCTCTGAGGAACTGCACACTGCTAAAGCAGCCTCCCTCTCCTCTGTCATCATCCTTCTGGACCTGTCTGCTGCATTCGACACGGTGAACCATCAGATCCTCCTTCGCACTCTCCAAGAACTTGGAGTTTCAGGCTCTGCACTTTCCCTCCTCACCTCATACCACAAAGACCGCACCTACAGGGTAACTTGGAGAGGGCCGGAGTCCGACCCTTGTCAATTAACTACAGGGGTCCCTCAGGGCTCTGTCCTCGGTCCCCTCCTCTTCTCCTTGTACACAAACTCGCTCGGGTCTGTCATTAGCCCGCATGGTATTTCATACCACTGCTACGCTGATGACACCCAATTAATTCTGTCCTTTCCCAGCTCAGAGACCCAGGTCGTCGCACACATCTCTGCTTGTCTAGCAGACATCTCTCGGTGGATGTCTGCTCACCACCTCAAGCTCAACCTTGACAAGACTGAGCTGCTTTTTCTTCCGGGAAAAGATTGTCCCACTCTTGACCTAACAATCAACATCGGCACCTCTGCTGTTACCCCGACTCAGACTGCAAGGAATCTGGGTGTGACCCTAGATAACAAACTGTCCTTCACTGCAAACACCGCTGCAACAACCCGCTGCTGTAGATACACTCTTTACAACATCAGGAGGATACGTCCCCAGCTGACCCAGAAAACAACACAGGATCTGGTCCAGGCTTTCGTCATCTCACGCCTAGACTACTGCAACTCCCTCCTGGCTGGTCTACCTGCATGTGCCATCCGACCTCTGCAGCTCATCCAGAATGCAGCGGCTCGGCTGGTCTTCAACCTTCCTAAATTCTCCCACACCACGCCGCTCCTCCGCTCCCTTCACTGGCTTCCAGTAACTGCAAGAATCCACTTCAAGACAATGGTACTTGCGTACCATGCTGCGAATGGATCAGGACATGGTTAAACCGTACACCCCAGCGCGTGCACTCCGCTCTGCATCGGCCAAACAACTCGCTGCACCCCCACTGCAAGGGGGACCAAAGTTCCCATCAGCAAAAACACGTGGGTTTGCTATCCTGGCTCCAAAATGGTGGAATGAGCTCCCCATTGAAATCAGGACAGCAGAAAGCTTACACATCTTCCTGCGCAGACTGAAAACGCATCTCTTTCGACTCCACTTTGAGCGATTATTATTATTAACAAAGCACTTATATACTAATAAAGGACTGGCTTATCTAAAGCCAGTTGAGTAGCACTTGAAATGTTTTAGCTCTATGAAACCTGATGTACTTATATGATTCTGTTTTCTTCAAGTTTGTATTTTGTTGGTCGAACGCACTTATTGTAAGTCGCTTTGGATAAAAGCGTCAGCTAAATGCAATGTAATGTAATGTAATGTTTGTTGTCTGTTTTCCATGTATTGTGTCTTGATATTTGTCTGTTGATGTTACACATGGAGCTGCTATGATGCAAGGAGCATTTAAGACTTTATCTGACCATTAAAGTGTTATCGTATCGTATTTTATAGACGTGAATTGCACCAAGATGAAAACACTCCATGTTCCACCATCATGAGCTCTTGACATTTCAAATATATTAATAAAGGACTGGCTTATCTAAAGCCAGTTGAGTAGCACTTGAAATGTTTTGGCTCTATGAAACCTGATGTACTTATATGATTCTGTTTTCTTCAAGGTTGTATCTTCCTGGTCGAATGTAAGTCGCTTTGGATAAAAGCGTCAGCTAAATGCAATGTAATTTGAAAGCAGAGTAAGTCAGCTGATCTGACCTGTATCTGATGAGCGAGTTGTTCCCTTGGTCTCTGTCGGAGGCGGACAGCGTCAACAGCAGCTTGCCCTCCTCGGCGTCTTTGAGCAGGACGCTGCTGGCGAAGCTGCTGGAGCTGAACTCAGGTCTGTTGTCGTTGACGTCCACGAGGCTCACTCTGATGGTGGTGATGTTCTGATGCACAGAAGTCAGTAAAGGAGGCTAGGATTGTTATATCTCAATCTTTAAATAGTCTTTGTGTTTGGTATAATCGATTACAATTTAGACGATATCGATATATATATTTATAGTTTCTCTTCTTTGCCAGGTATCTGGTGTCATACTAGACCTGATTAAAACGACAGTTAGCAACTTTATTCAAAATACATTATATCACTATTTTGAAGCTGTCACTATATCCTTACAGAGGTGCATGAGACTGATAGAATAAATAAATAAAAGTGCTGAATTTATGAGAAAACAACCAATCAGAACTTGTCCCTTATTGGTTGTTTTCATTCGGATGCAAGAGTATTGCAAATGCCAGGAGAAGCACAGGAGGAGGCAGAAGAACATTAATTTCTTCAAAGTATTTTCTTTTCTTGTGCAGTACTGTCAGAAAACAAATGTGAAATGTTCTCTCTCCTTCGTCTCCTACCTCTCTCTGTGGGCTGCCGTTATCTGAGGCCTTCACCACCAGCTCATATGTTTCCTTGCTCTCCCGATCCAGAGGTCCGACAGCCAGCAGCATCCCGTCCTGAAACAACACCAGAGCTGGTGTAACTAAGTACATTTACTCAAGTACTGTACTTCAGTAAAATGTTATGCTACTTTGTACTTCTACTCCACTACAACTCAGAGGTAAATGTTGTACTTTCACTCCTCTACATGTATTTAATACCTTTAGTTACTTTACAGATGTGGATGAATGATGGGAAATCTAATCAAGTGTTAAATCAGACTTTAGTTCCACCTGGAGTAAATCCACAAGCTACCCTGCAGTATACAAAGTCATTCAAACTAGCTGCACCTTTACCAGCTTTGAGAACACTTTCATGATCAATCATTATAAAACATATCATATATATTATTCTGAAATGGACCAATCGGCACAATCACTACTTTTACTGTCGCTACTTTAACTATATTTTGATGAGAATACTTTTCTACTTTTACTTGAGGAACATTTTGAATGCAGGACTTTTACTGTAACAGAGTATTCCCACACTCTGGTACTTCTACTTTTACTTCAGTTCAAGATCTGAGTACTTCTCCCACCTCTGTGCAACACCACATATGATGTTAGAACCTGAGCGCTGACACAACAATATTTCCCCAATCCTCTCTCTCATGGCCTCACCTCTCTGAATCTGAACAGTGGGTGAGGGGAGGTGAGGGAGAGGGTGACTTCCCCGTTGGGGCCGAGGTCGGCATCTGTGGGCACGATCATGAGGATTTCTCCAGGGTTTTTCTCGGAGTAGTCGCCCTCCGGGACCTGCAGGGGGTCGGGGATGATCGGGAACTGCGGGGCGTTGTCATTGTAGTCGAGGACGGAGATGTTGAGCTGAGCCGTGGAACTGAGCCCGTCAACCAGCTGGTCCACTGCCACCACCTGGAAACACACACAGAGAGAACATCATGGTAAATCAAATCAAATCAAAATGTATTACAGCCCCAAATAACAAGAAATGCCTCAAAGGGCTGAGACAAAAAAGCAAAGTCAAAAACAAAATACAAACGTCATAGCATAAAAATGTAAAACATAATACACAATTATACATCAACATAGGTATTGCCATGTGATAAAAGCATGTGACTGAAGTGATGGTAATGTTGAACGGAAACTAGGTGATGGTAGCTATATAGCGCTTTCACGCTCTCTGCGACCCTTCTACATTTACAAGTCAGCATTCACCCATTCACCCATTCACACAGAGGCAAGGGCTGTCATACAAGGTGTCACCTGCTCGGGGAAACCCAAATGCATACACACTCAGACACTGTTCTGTATTTATTTGAATTGTTCTATGTCCGATATATACTGTATATATATGTTGCACTGGTAGAGGAGCATGTGACCTAAGTTTTTCATTGCCATATCTACACTGTACCTAATGTGCACTTGACAATAAAGCCTTGAATCTGTTGGCCAATTTGGGGTTAGGTTTTGCCCATGGACACATTGACAGAAGGGGCTGGGAATTAAACAAGTATATTTTTGATGGTATAGGACCATCTTCCTCCTGAGCCACAGCCCACCTGAAGTCAGCTGAGAAAAACCCACTTCCCCGATCTTTTTTATCCATTACAAATAAAATAAAAACTATAACACGCTGTTATCAGATGGTACAGAAATATTTTAGTTATTTAAATGTATTCATTTAAAAATGATATATATTTATTGTAGTTATTTTGTTTTTGTCCTGCTCTTATTGTGCAGGGCTGTGAATACACTGCAAACATATTGTGTGAATTGTTAAGATATTATTATGAGAAACCAAATAGGTTACATTCACAAATATTTTCCAAATCTTAATGAAAGTAATTGTGAAGAAAACAGGGAGCAAACTGTTAGATACAATGAGACTGAAAGCCCCAACATGTTTTTCCCTTGTGAAATGATTTGCTATATGTTCTACTTCTTATACTGTGTAATCTAACAAGTAACAAGTAACATGTAATCTAATGTAGATATTTATTTTGGGAGACTTTCTTTCCATTATCAATGAAATGTTCGTCTTAATTGAAGTTTAGGAAATCAAAATAGCTCCATAGTGTTGTAAACTATTTTTGTTAACGCAATCAATACCAAGATATGCAACAAAAAATGTATATGTATCAGACAATGCTTTATTTGTTGTGGTACCATCCCAACTGTGTGGTCAGACCCGTGACATGTCTTGTGAATTCTCCGGCCGAAGCTCCAAATAAACCGTCAGTGTTTGCCATCAAAGCTCCAGCTCTCCATCGTGTCTCTCTGAGTCCTGACTCCATCAAAGCTCCAGCTCTCCTCGTGTCTCTCTGAGTCCTGACTCCTATTGCTTCAGAAGTTTCCCCCACAGTATTTATATTTGTTTGGTTTTTGTACCTGTAAAATGTAGCTGTCCTTTGTCTCTCTGTCCAAAGTGACGTCCTTCCTCAGGGAGACCACACCTTGATTGTTGATGTCGAAGGTATCGTTGTTATAGATGAAGTAACCGTCAGAGAATCCGCCCTGAAGAAGAAGATACGCGTTTATTAACTGCGCTGACTTCATAGTCAAAGGTGAGGCACTGGTTCTTATCTGAAGTAACATGCAGAATAATCTAAAAAAAGACAGGGATAGTCTTTATAAATGACGTCAGTGTAAAGCAGAAGTGCTGAGGTCCAAACTGTTAAGTGGTTAAAGCTTTAAGATAAAGAAACTGCGACTGAAAATAAAAATATAACTGGATCTCTTTCACCAAGCAGATCAGACACACTACAAATACATTGTTTGGAGTTGTGTATTTCATTTGATTATTTCCACGCTCCCAGATCGAAGGAGGCTGAAAAGAATATGAGACGAATGCTTTGGAAACAAATTTGAAAATTAACAAAGAGAGGCATTATTTTTCAGATATATTTGAACAACAATTGGATTCAGAGGAGAGGTTAATTCTTCATATTTAAGGCGAGCATGTCATTGTGGAAATAGGAGACAAGACAAGAGCTAAGATTGATGACACCCTGCGAAGTATTGTATTATAGTGCTGTGGATTAATGAAGCTCAGCGCAAATTCTTTCAGGAAGACTGGTCCCCACGCTCTCATCCTACAATTCTCCCTAACTCACACGCCCCCTTTTCTCTCATTAGCAAAAGCGCAACTCACCCTAGCTAAACCAACCAGCTGCGTCTCATTCCCACAGCAATCACAGCACACCTGGCAAAATGCTTAAATCTGCTCTTCTCTCCCGCGTCAGCATCGTTCAGGAGAATTGATGCAACCCTCCTCCACCTCCAACCGTCAGATCCAAGGCAGATCAGCCCAGATGAAGCCTCATCACTCCGGATTTCATTTCCCTAGTATTCACCACCACCAGTGTCTAGACCCGGGGGGGGGGGGTTTCTCTTTCTAGGCGGCTCCCCCCCCCCCCCTAATTCATCACATCATGATGGGGTCTAATCTCCAAATACATTATTGTGCATACGACAATAAATATGTTATCAACTCAACTAAAGTCTCTCCTGATTGAAATGTTTTTAAAGGCACATTCTTGTTTGTCAGTGTCACAAGGCATACAAAAAATGTTTAAAAAGGGAGTGCCTTGGAATATACACATACAGATAATTGTATTGTTTTCCCAAGATCACCTCAAACTAAACTTGTTTGCAGTGCAGGTAGGGCTCTTACGTTAGCATTTTCTCCAATCTTTCCCAAAGTAGCATACATTTAAAGTTATTTCTTCCTTTTTTACGTTACATCCTGTTGTTTCATTATTATTGCCAAATTCCCTTAAGCAGAGGCTTCAGATTTTTATTTTGTATTTAATTTTATTCAAGTGTTGAAGTCAGAAGGCATAAAGCAAAAATGACCTGCAACTGTACTCATTGTTAAGAAGTACAGTCTGTATTTTTCAGTCAGAACACAACTAAACACAAGGAGTATGATCTTATAGAGCGTGCAATGTACCAAATAATAGTTTTGTTATTTGACTCACCTCATCTCTGTCAGTGACCTCCAGGCTCAGGATGGACGAACCCCCAGCCACGTTCTCAGAGACGGTCACATCGTATCTTTCCTTACTGAACTCAGGAGGGTTGTTGTTCACGTCCTTCACCTTCACCACCACAGAGCCGTTCCCTACCAGAGAGGGAGTCCCGCCATCAGAGGCCTGAACCACCAGCCTGTACTCCTTCACCCGGCTGTAGTCCAGAGGTTGGAGCAGACGCAGAGTCCCAGAGGAAGAGTCCAACGCAAACACAGGAGTATCTGACGAAGGACTCTGCTGGAAAACACTGTAAGTAACTCTTCCATTTGCTCCTTCATCAGGGTCGGAAGCTGATACGTTTAGCAGGATTGAACCCGCTGACTCTGTCTCCAGGACTTCAGCTTGATACTCAGACTCTGAGAACTTTGGGATGTGATCGTTGATGTCGGTGACTTGAATCAGCAGGGAGGCTGAGGCGGAGCGGACTGGACGACCCTGATCTTCAGCCACCACCAGCAGCTCGTACTCAGCCTTAGTCTCCCTGTCAAGTGAAGCAGCAACAGTCACCATGCCAGAAACAGCGTCCACAGAGAACCGCCCCTCTCCTCCTCTCAGGGAGTATCTGATCTCCTTGTTGAAGCTGCTGTCTTTGTCTGTAGCTGGAACAACAGTAACGTTGGATCCTAGCTCTGCGTCCTCTGGGACTGATTTTGTGACAGAACTCGAGGTGAAAACAGGTCCGTTATCATTGACGTCTGTGACTTGAACTTCCACCACGGCACTGTCGCTGTGGGATCCGTCAGAGATGGAGATCGTCACAGTGTAGTTGTGTGGAGCCTCGTCGTAGTCTAGCTTCACTTTAGTGGAGAATTCACCACTGTTGGAGATGGTGAATTTCTCGGGTTCAGTGACAACCGTGAGAGTCGGAGGATGCTCAGCAGATAGTGCGAGGAAGTTAACCTGAGCACACAAACAGGAAGAACAGGAAAAATGATTTGTCACTAACTTCTTTAAAGAGGCACTATTATACCTTTGGGGGTTTCTCTTTCCTGTAGTGTGTTATATAGGTTTTTGTGAATGCAAATGGTCTGCAAATGCTAAAATCCCTGTGTTCCCTCCAGAGAGAATTTCTCGATATACATTAACAACTTACCGTAAGAATAACAACTCCTGGCTCCTGCTCTTCTTCTACGGTGCCACGGTACAGTTTTTGTAAAAATTGAGGTTTCGAGTCACCAGGAGCACGAATGTTCACCTGAGCAGAGGAGGAGCGGGATATCGTGCCGCCTATAAGAGAAGTGGGGAAGATTATCAGACTCATAATATTGAGTGTGGCGTAAAAAAAAAAAGTTGGACGTAGTTCCCTTTGATTCAACCACAGGATAAAAGCTTTCCAGGTGGAGCTCCCCTATACAGCAACCAGTGAGGTTTAAGCATACTGCCTTCAGAACTTATTTTATTATTTTTTATTTGAGGATTGTTATGTCTATGTGTTTAATATTACATTACATTACATGTTACTTAGCGACTTACATACTCAATACTGTGGACAATCCACACAGGAGCAATTTGGGGTGAAGTGAAGATCTTCAGGGACACAACGACATGCTGACTGCAGTGGGGTTTGAACCTGTGCTCCCCTGATCCGAACACCAACGCACTAGCCCACTGCGCCACACGCCACCTAATAACTCTGTTAAGTACTTTGAAATGCAACTGTGTGAAATTGCAGTCTAACTAACTAACCTTCAAATCCCAATAAATAATTTGCGTTACGTGTCTTCAGACGTTAGCTTGGAATTTGATGTAAAGCCTAAGTAAATGGAAAAGTACAATAAAGTAAATAAAGCTTGGGGTAGTAAATCAAGGTACAGTATGTGACTGAGATCACCCATGTGTCTAAGTTGTGATAGATATATTTTATAATCACCAGGACTTTTATACAGCTAAAGTCCAAGAAGATAGAGTAATTAAAATGAGTCATTGAAAGATTCAGACCACAGGGAGCATTTTAAGAAAAACAATAGAAACTTAATTTGAAGGACATTGATGTTCACAGTAGGATTAATTCTTTGAGCCACACAAATCGTAAACAATCGTACTTGTAGCTTCAAAAGTTGTGATTTTGGTCTGATTATCTCTTTAACCCTAAAGGCTAAATCATCACAATCAGAAAGCGTGAAAGTGCTGGATATTCAGAGAGATATTGCTCAGATGTACCATCTCTGGCTGTTATGAAGAGAGGGAACTCCAATAGCACGTTTTCCTCCAGGGCAATGGTTTTAGCCAGCGCGATGTTTCCACTGTTTTCATCGATTGAGAAGTAGCCGTCGTCGTTCCCAAATTCAATCGAGTATTTGATCTGCCCGTTGTTGTCGGCATCTAGATCTTCTGCCTTAACCTTTGAGATAAATAATACCAATTAGCCTCTGAGAGTCAACTGGAAATGATAGAGCAACAAATATCAACAGAAAGAAATGTCAACAGAAAAAAGCTTCAAGCTTAAAACTATAACAATTTCATAGTTAACAATAATGTAATAACTAACCTAAAAGAAGACTATTAGACTAATCAATTAACATTGTGGAACATTTGGTAATGACATGACTTAATAAAGGGTTACATTGGTGTTTTACACTCTAAATTATAACATCGCAGTCCAATTTTCAGCTGCTGGTTCCTCGCTTAATTAAAAAAATGGTTGATAAAAAACATGGGAAATTAGGGGCCAGGTTAAAAACTACCAATGTTACACTTTATGACATTGAGTTGTAAAAAGTCAGGGTTAGTTATAGAATACTTTTGCCGTGAATGGCAGATATAACCATCAAATGTATGGCAAATGGAAAAAGAAATGGGCCTCAAATTGAACCCTGAGGAACTCCATATTGTTTTCTGTATGGCAAATGGAAAAAGAAAGGGGCCTCAAATTGAACCCTGAGGAACACCATATTGTTTTCTGATGAACAACCTTCAAATATGATTTTCAATTTGTAATTTTATGTATTTCTTAATTGAAACATAACTCTTTTTTTATGTGAATTTACAATATTTCAATCAGAGTATCATATATAACCCTTAAAGCTTGCCATTTAACAAACGTGAGATTGATATTTGTCAATTATGTCAAAATGAGCCATCAGAACTATCTTTAAATGCATAAAAACAAGACAGTTGCTATTATAAGTTAAGGGGGTGGACATGTGCTCAACACTGGAAAACAATATCTGAATGGTTGATGAAAAATTACCTAAAATGTTAACCAGACTCATAACTGTGTAATCACTCACCTGGACCAGCGACATTCCCTCTGTTTGATTTGCATACACCTTTCCCTCGTAAGTGTTACTGGTGAACACAGGACTGTTGTCGTTCTCGTCCAGAAGAGTCACACTGACTTGCACCGTTACATTATTGTGGGGGGGATTTGCCTCCCTTGCTTCAATCTGTAAATAACAAAAGAAAAGCAAAGTAAAGCACAGAATGTAAACAGATGCAGCCCTGTCTGTTTTCCATACTGTAGGGGAATAATTTGCCCTGCATGTCCTCCTTCGCCCTCTGACGCAGATGCCTAGCCTTGGACAGCCTCTATCTCCCATAAGGAGGGGCTGCCCTAGCATTTTGTTGTTGTTACCAGTTTGTGACCGGGCAACTCTCTGTCAGAGATAGTTATTGTTGTGAGACACCTGGAACACATCCTTCTCGGGGTGTAGATGACCCCGAGCCATAACCAACAACTAAAGTTGATTCAGTTTCCTCAGCTGTTTAGTCTATCTATTGAAGAATGTTGATAACCCTAAGCAAACTAGTTAAAACCTCCTACCAGAGGAAGGTTGTGAATTCTCCGGCCGAAGCTCCAAATAAACCATCAGTGTTTGCCATCACATTATCTTTTTTGGCATTTGGTCTATGTTGTACTAGATTATCTTTTATTTCATTTTATGTATACACACAACATATATTACGTCTCTGTGAACTTGAACCATGGACAAGCGCACAAAATTGTTAATTTTTACTCAATCCCACATACGCTGTCCTGCTGGCCCAAATACTCACTAGAGCACACTCGTTTTTACACACATATTTTGTTTTAAAAAAAGACACAACAGTAGTATTTTGCATCAAAACTAATATGTCAATGGTTAAAAGTAAAGAAATCCCTAATATTTATGAACTTTAAAAAAAAGAAAAGTATGTCTTTGATAGGAACCTGATAGTTTGGAGCTAATGGTAAAGATTGTTTACCTGAAATGTGAATCTTTCAGTGGTCTCTCGGTCCAGAACTGTGGAGTTCTTCACTCTGACCGTCCCATCAGCACCCACAGAGAAAGGAGCAGAATCTGGAATGATCCGCAAAGTTCCCACAAATCCTCCCTGTGGAAAGAGCATCATTGAATAAATTACTTAATGAGGAATTATTGAGAATTTCACAAAGATATATAGTATTTTAAAAAATCCACCTCGTCCAGGTCGGTGACGACGGGTTTGAACAGAACAGCATCCAGAGGAGAGTTTTCCAGAAGAGTTACGGAGTAGTTGGGCTTGTCAAACTCTGGAAGATTATCATTCTCATCTTCAACACTGACGGTCACCAAAGCGACAGCCGTCTTCAAAATGTCGTCTATCTGGGCCGCCTGCAGAGAGACAATATTACAGATAAACATTAATTAGGAAGTTTTGTATTCTGTATTCTGTACATGAACTGTGATCTGTTGAAATCCAGATGAAAGCCATGTGTTGAATTGCTGTGACTGCATTCTTTTACACGTGTGTCTGATTTGACATGATATTTTTAAATGTAAGGATGGGTAAGAGTCATTAGCATTCATCAAAATTGTCTTCATTTTAAAGATATTCTTTGCAAGCATGTACATTTACATAACAAATTGTAAATGTAACATTTTTGTGAACCCACAATACCGACAATAGCTTACAAAAGAGTTATTCTCGTAACTCATTATGTGTAACACAGTTCTCTACTTGCTAATACAAATGAATGAAATGCAGGGAATGCTACAAATGACACATTTTGTGTCATGACAGAATGACACAAAATACATAATATTATTAACAGTGTGCAGATACAGTAGAATATGTAAACGTGTAGATTTGCAAATGTTCATATGTGTATAATGTTACATGTTTGTGTGTGCTTCAGTTTGCTGTAATATTGTATTTAAGCCAATTAGCTAGCTGCTTGTTTTATCTATTTATTTATGTTGCTACCGAGCTCTTGTCGCTGCAAATCACAAAGAAACAGGAACGAATTCCACAGATGTTACCAGCCTTTGACCCATATCATATATTGGATACTCAACTTCTGTATATAAGCATCGATGCAACTTAGAAGAAAAAAGCAGCAAATGTGTTATGTTTATGTTAAATTCTCACATTATCCTCCGTGAGAGACCAAACGTTAAAGTTTCAGAGGTATATTTTGCAAATAGAAAAACCAAAGGGACCTAAAACTGAACCTTGAGGAACTCCACAATATTGTTTGGATGCAGAATAGTGACAACAATATTTGAAATTTGTATTTTAATTTCATTAAAAGTGCTACATGACTGGGATTAGATGTTCTTGTTACAGTATCCTCCATGAAGGACCAAAGATAGGTTTCAGTACCTTGATGCTGACGTCGATCATACTGACGTCCATTTCCTCTCTGTCTAAAGCAGTCGTCACAGACACAACCCCACTGCTGGTGTCGATGTTGAAGTTACTCCGATACTTGTCTGGAGACACTAAACAAACAAACAAACACTATGTTACATATTTGGTGTTTCAGTCTCAAAAAAGTCTGAGCAGTTTGTTTTTTCTTGTCGTTTACCTGCACTGATGCTGTAAGTTAAAGGAATCATTATCCCTTTGTCTCCGTCCTCAGCTTTTATCGCCGCCGGCTCAATGGTCTGGAAATGCCCAACCTGAAATATGAAAGGGGTTAAAAAAAAAATCAGCAAATCATATTTAAAAGCAACATTCAGCAGTGACATTTTACAAAACAATACAAATATAACTATTTAATGAGCAGAGGTGTTAAATGTACACTTTAATCTACCAACATTATCTTAGAAATACAGCAACAACCTCATCACCATTGACTGTATATTATTTTAGCATTTATTGTTGGCTGGCATTGCAAAGAGAGAAATGTTTTGGGTTCAACCCGTATGCATCAATGGGGACATTACTTGCTTTTGAATTTTCAAATAACTTTGTCTGTGATCTACATTGTGGTTAGGATGTGTTTCAATTATATTATATTTTATATTCATTTTTTTAATTGCTTTTCAATGTTCAGTTCTAAAAGGTTCAACTTCAGCTCTCATAACAGGTCAATAATCAAATGCATAAGATATGTTGGTTTGCATTATATTTTGTAGGTTAAAGGGGACACATTATGCTTATTTTCAAGTCCATATTGGTATTTTGTGCCAGGGGTGTCAAACTCAAGGCCCAGGGGCCAAATCCGGCCCGTGACTTCATTTCTGTGGAGAGCTTGCAAAGAATACAATACGTTTATTATACGGTGTGCCGCTTTACAGAAGCACGTTGCCCATAAACTACATGTCCCACAATGCATCTCAGATATGCCTTTTTTCTTAAAAATATGCCTTTTTCTCAGAATTTGACTATTTTTTCTTCAAAATATGCCTTTTTCTCAGAAATGTTCTTTTTTTTTTCAAAATGTCACTTTTTTGACTTTTTTAAATTTTTATAATTTGGCTTTTCTTTTTAAATCATTTTGTGACATTCTCACTGAAGAGACTTGCAATTATTTGCCCTTGACTTCTTCTTTCAGATGTAGTTAATTATGAAGTTATTACCCTATCTGATAATAATCCAATGCAGAGGCAATAATGTAACATAATACATTATTTTATATATATTAAATATTTATATATGTATTCTTATATAGTCTTAAAGTTACAACCGGCCCTTTGAGTGCAACCATAATGCTGATGTGCCCCGTGATGAAATTGAGTTTGACACCCCTGCTCTACTGTGACAGAGAAACTGCCTCTGGAGGGAACTCTTGGATTTTAACCTTTGCAGGCAATTTACATGCACAAAAACCTATACACACAACAACAGGCTACAGGAAAGGGGAAACCCAAAAAGCACAAAAGGGCCTCTTTAACAGACTCACCTGATTCTCTTGAATTAAGGCCTGGTACACGTTGTAGCTGAAGAAGGGATTCAAGTTATCAAAGTCCACTACGTTAATCGTCACAGTGGCCGTGTCGTTTAGACCCCAGTTATCCTGCAGAGAACACAGATCAGTTAGGTACTCATGTCCCCTTGGCTTTTTAAATAATTCTGTTTAAAGTTGCAAATATGTTCACTTACCCGGGCCGTCACAAGGAAGTTGTATTTCTGGACTAAATTGTAGTTTAAACGTCTCTTCAAAATAAAAGCCCCTGAGTTTAACAAACTAAAATCTTCTGAGGTTGGTGCCTTGTAAAAAGAAAACAACATTCACAGATTTTTGTTACACACCATGACACGGGATTTTGAGAGTTAAACATTCAAGACAATAAAATAAGCATCATAATGTTGGCAGTCTGGCCACTTTTTGTCATAAGAATCAATCACTGTTTGTGAGTTAACTGAAAGGCAGTCACACTTTGACAAAATGACCAAATACATGATTTTAACCATTAGGAGTTCATGTTAGAAATATACTATTTTTCAATCAGTCATATAATCCAAATAGCTAAAAAACATCTTCATACAGTGCATCTGCTCTCAGCCACAGTGCATCTAAAGGTTGTGTCTACTATGAATATCTGAATGTGATTAAAACAATTATTAAGCTACTTTACTCTTATTATAGGTGTAAATAATAATATTAGTTTAACATTATAATGATTATATTATTATTACATAGGAGTATGTCACTAAGTTGTTTGCTGTAGTGCTGTCTCCATCTTTAGCCGTAACTTGGACAACCATGCTGTCCACGTCTATAATCTAAAAAAGAGAAAAGACTGAAATGACGCACAGATAAAAGAAACAAACATCATCATCATCAATATTTGTCCCGCAACGGGGAAATGTACGACATTATAACAGCAAAGGTACAATGCAGATTAAAGTAAAAAGAATACACTTACATATTATATAAAAAACTAGGCACACATTAATAAGAAGAACACAATACAAGAATAACAAATAACAGATAAGAACACCATGGTAAAACATAAGTAGCAGGATTTCTTTCTAAACAAGTGACCATATGAAAATATTGAAGAAGCTGGTAATGTTTAAAATTGTAAATAAATTCAAAGCAAGAAATATGAAACGTAAATTGCACGTCAGTTCATATCACACATCACAAAAACGCAATGCAATTTCTCCATAGGATTTTGGAAAATAGCTCGAAATAAGGTCTGTGGTTGACACACATTTAGGAGACGGATCACGTTTTGTTCAGTCGGATTATGTCCACATGTCTACCCTACTTTTATAATTTTCTAATCATAAATCTAGTCGCCAGAAGCAAAATGCTAACGCTATGCTATAAAGGAACTACAGCAGGGTCGCTGCTTCAACGTCACGCCAACTTAAGATCCATATTCAAACATACAGATTGTAAATGGTACAAGTTGAAGCGTTTGTTCTAACAGTTTGCAGGAGGCAGGTACTTGCTTTCAAGCAGAACAGGGCAAACACACTTAGAGGAGTGTTTACGTGTTCGGTGTAATGACGTAAAACGGCCTGGACAACTTTTGTAGTCCTATTCAGCCACTTGGTAACAACCATCGTTTTTCAGACACGTAAACTCTTCAGAAATCACCAGCGGGGTCACTGCTGATGTATTTAATGTCGTAGAACAAAACGTTACCCGTCTCTTCAATGTGTGTCAACGACAGACCTTATTTCCAGCTATTTTCCAAAATCCTATGGAGAAAAGCCATTGGCTCTGAGACGAGGGAACCAGTAGTGGTAAATTGCTAACTTACTTCCGGGTTTTAGGACTTGTCGCTGCACCACTCTATTGCACAAAGCTTTAAGCTGCTGTTCCTTTAAGTCATTTTAGCCTGAACACACTTTTTGTTACTATTTGTATCTCTTTAAACTAATTGAATCAGAGCCCTAGAGAGATATATCAATCAATCAATGTTATCTATCTAGGGCTCTGATTTGAATGATTTAAATACAGCTTGTAGATTTCAGCGACTTACCTCAGAGACGTCAGTGGTGTAGGTCTTCTCTTCAAAAACCGGACTGTGGTCATTGATGTCGGTGATTTTCACTGTGCGCGAGTTGTTGTACTGCAAAGGTAAAGTATATTATTTTAAGTATTTTGTTCTGTGAAGCTACTGAATGCTATGATTTTTAAACGTTACTTACCTTAACAGGGCCGTCACACATGACAGAATAATACAAAGTGGAGTCACTCTGGAAGACATGAACAAAGTGTTGAGATGACTTTCTGGACTCAGAGCAGAGGTGAGTTTTAAAATGTGTTAAATAGAATTTGAGTATCTATAAAGCTGAAATGTAAAAATGTTATTCCTCCACTCAAGCTCAGAAAAGAAAATTAAAAACACAAATGGAAAATGTTGTACTCAAGAGTCTTTAACTTTGAAAGATATACAATTATTGAAGCTGCTGAATATTA
>CALSBZ010042081.1:0-16973 GCA_943591055.1 Gobionotothen gibberifrons | reverse complement strand
AACAGTACACCAGGGGGCAGCCTTTGGAGCTCGTCAGAAGCTGTCTGCATATGGCCCATGACAGAGGATATGCCAAAGCAAAGGCTTTGCTACAGGAGCATTTTGATAATGCACAGAAAATAGTTTCGGCTTACATGGAAAATGCTCTTTCATGGCAGCCAATAAGAGTAGAAGATGTGCGAGCTCTGCAAGCTTACGGTCTCTTTCTGAGAGGATGCTGCAACGTCATGGAAGAGTTTGAATACATGTGTGAGTTGAACATGCCTAGCAATATGCTAGCCATCACAAAAAGGTTGCCCTACAAATATAGGGACGAATGGAGAACTCTGGCCTATGACTTACAGAAAAGGCAGGGCCGGAGAGCTACATTCATGGATATTGTTAACTTCATTGAAAGACAGGTGGATATTGTGAGCGATCCACTGTTTGGAGATATACAGGATACTCCACCAGCAGCCAACAAAGATGTGAGGAAAGCTAAGTTTGAACCTCGTTCAAGGATAAGGGGAAGCAGCTTTGCTACTACTATTATGACAGCGGAAAAGAAAGTGCGCTGCCAGAAGGGTGGCAGTGAAAACAGAGGGTCTCGACGGACCAGACCCGGGCGACAGAAGCTGGCTTTGGGGACGTGGAACGTCACCTCTCTGGGGGGGAAGGAGCCGGAGCTTGTGCGGGAGGTGGAGCGGTACCAGTTGGATCTGGTTGGGCTCACCTCTACGCACAGCGTCAGCTCTGGAACCTTAATTCTGGATAGGGGTTGGACTCTATTCTTCTCCGGAGTTGCTCAAGGTGTGAGGCGCCGGGCGGGTGTGGGGATACTCACAAGTCCCCGGTTGGGTGCTTCGTTGTTGGAGTTTACCCCAGTGGACGAGAGGGTCGCCTCCCTACGCCTGCGGCTTATGCACCAAACAGCAGTTCAGAGTACACGGCCTTCTTGTAGACCCTGGAAAGAGTCCTGTATGGGGCTCCTGAAGGGGACTCTTTAATCTTGCTGGGAGACTTCAACGCACATGTGGGCAACGATGGAGACACTTGGAGGGGCGTGATTGGGAGGAACGGCCCCCCTGATCTGAACCGGAGTGGTGGTTTGTTACTGCACTTCTGTGCTAGTCATGGATTGGCCATAACAAACACCATGTTCGAACATAAGGATGCTCATAAGTGTACGTGGTACCAGAGCACCCTAGGCAGAAGGTCCATGATCGATTTCGTTATCGTATCATCGGACCTGAGGCCGTATGTTTTGGACACTCGGGTAAAGAGAGGGGCGGAGTTGTCAACTGATCACCATCTGGTGGTGAGTTGGGTTGAGTGGCGGGGGAAGCCTCTGGATAGACCTGGTAAGCCCAAACGTGTAGTTCGGGTGAACTGGGAACGTCTGGAGGAGGCCCAAGTTCAGGAGGCCTTCAACTCACACCTCCGGCGGAGCTTTTCGGGCATTCCTGTGGAGGTTGGGGACATTGAACCAGAGTGGTCGGTGTTCAAAGCCTCTATTGCCGAAGCCGCGGCGGGGAGCTGTGGTCTCAAGGTCTTAGGTGCCTCAAGGGGCGGTAACCCTCGAACCTCCTGGTGGACACCGGTGGTCAGGGAAGCCGTTCGACTGAAGAAGGAGGCCTTCAGGGATTTGTTATCCCGGGGGACTCCCGAGGCAGTTGCAAGGTACCGACAGGCCCGAAGGGCAGCAGCCTCAGCCGTGGCCGAGGCAAAGCAGCGGGTGTGGGATAAGTTCGGAGAAGACATGGAAAAGGACTTTCGGGCGGCACCAAAGTCGTTCTGGAAAACTGTCCGACACCTCAGGAGGGGGAAGCAGGGAACCATTCAAGCTGTGTACAGTAAGGATGGGACGTTGTTGACCTCAACTGATGGAGTGTTGGGGCATTGGAAGGAACACTTTGAGGAACTCCTGAACCCGACAACTCCGCCCTCTATGTTAGAGGCAGAGCTGGAGTATGATGGGGGATCAACACCAATCTCCCGGGGGGAGGTCGCTGAGGTAGTCAAACAACTCCACAGGGGCAAAGCCCCGGGGGTGGATGAGATCCGCCCAGAAATGCTGAAGGCTCTGGGTGTTGAGGGACTGTCATGGTTGACACGTCTCATCAATGTTGCGTGGAAGTCGGAAACAGTACCGAAGGAGTGGCAGACCGGGATGGTGGTTCCCCTTTTCCAAAAGGGGGACCAGAGGGTGTGTGCCAATTACAGAGGCATCACACTACTCAGCCTCCCCGGGAAAGTTTACTCTAAGGTACTCGAAAGGAGGGTCAGGCCGATTGTCGAACCTCAGATTGAGGAGGAACAATGCGGATTCCGTCCTGGTTGTGGAACAACGGATCAGCTTTTTACTCTCGCAAGAATACTGGAGGGGGCCTGGGAGTACGCTGATCCGGTCTACATGTGTTTTGTAGACTTGGAGAAGGCGTATGACCAGGTTCCCAGGGAGTTACTGTGGGAGGTGCTGCAGGAGTATGGGGTGAGGGGATCTCTACTCAGGACCATCCAATCTCTGTACTCCCAAAGCGAGAGCTGTGTCCGGATCCTCGGCAGTAAGTCGGACCCATTTCCGGTGAGGGTTGGCCTCCACCAGGGCTGCGCTTTGTCACCAATCCTGTTTGTAATATACATGGATCGGATTTCGAGGCGTAGTCGGGGGGGGAGGGGGTCTGCAGTTCGGTGGACTAAGGATTGCACCACTGCTTTTTTCAGATGATGTGGTTCTGATGGCTTCATCGGTCTGCGACCTTCAGCACTCACTGGATCGGTTCGCAACCGAGTGTGAAGCGGCTGGGATGAGGATCAGCACCTCCAAATCTGAGGCCATGGTTCTCAGCAGGAAACCGATGGACTGTCCACTCCAAGTAGGGAATGAGTCCTTACCCCAAGTGAAGGAGTTCAAGTATCTCGGGGTCTTGTTCTCGAGTGGGGGAATAATGGAGCGTGAGATGGGCCGGAGAATCGGAGCAGCGGGAGCGGTACTGTAGTCGCTTTACCGCACCGTTGTGACAAAAAGAGAGCTGAGCCAGAAGGCAAAGCTCTCTGTCTACCGGGCCATTTTCGTTCCTACCCTCACCTATGGTCATGAAGGATGGGTCATGACCGAACGAACGAGATCGCGGATACAAGCGGCCGAGATGGGTTTTCTCTGCAGGGTGGCTGGCGTCTCCCTTAGGGATAAGGTGAGAAGTTCAGTCATCCGGGAGGGACTCAGAGTTGAACCGCTCCTCCTTCGCGTCGAAAGGAGCCAGTTGAGGTGGTTCGGGCACCTAGTTAGGATGCCACCTGGGCGCCTCCCTAGGGAGGTGTTCCAGGCACGTCCAGCTGGGAAGAGACCAAGGGGTAGACCTAGGACCAGGTGGAGGGATTATATCTCTTCGCTGGCCTGGGAGCGCCTTGGGATCCCCCAGTCAGAGCTGGTTGATGTGGCCAGGGAAAAGAAAGTTTGGGGCTCTGGGTTTGGACAGTGTTTCCCGCCAGAGCTGCTCCGGAATGAATTGAGTAACCGCTGTCGGAAGTCTGGAGACACTGCGTGCATTAGCTAACGACGTGGAGAATGTGTGGAGTGTAGCTGCTAGGAGCAATAGAGGGCCGGTACCACCGGCTGTGAGGAGCTGCAGAGAGGAGGAGAAGCCTGCATGGGTTGCCGAAATGACTGAACTAATAAGGGCTGTGTCTCTGCAGCCAACACACAGCCAAGTACCAGGATCTGCTGGGGGTGTGGTCAGCCAGGACATTTGGCCAGAGACTGCCCCAAGGCACACCGGACCCAGGGAAATGACGTGGGGCCCGCATAAAGGGGAAGATACGGAGCCAAGCCCAAAAAACCCCCAGCCAAACCTCAGCCTTATTGTCACCAACACAGACATCCGAGGAAGGAGCCCGACAGCACAGCCGGGGGAGCCAGGCTCTACTCCCTCCTGAAGAAGAAGACAGCACATGCTTGGAGCCTGTCGTCGCGGTGGGCCGTGCTGGTGGTGGGGATTCCTCTTATGTCCCTGTCGCTGTGGAAGGGATGCCCTGCACTGCACTGGTGGACACAGGCTCTACAGTAACCCTGGTGAGAGCAGATGTGTTGCCCAGTGGGACTATTTTAGAACCGACGACGGTGCGTCTACGCACAGTCACAGAAGAGCTGGCACCTATGAAAGGAAAAGGCATGCTGACTGTGTCGGTGGGGGGAGTTGAAGTGCATCATCCGGTGTGGATAGCGGATGTACAGGACCCGTGTATTCTGGGCTTGGATCTTTTGAGGGCGTCTGGTTGCCACCTGGATCTTCAAGCAGGCACAGTGAGTTTCCACGGGGGGCCTGTGATCACTATGACCCGTATCCACACCCCTGCTGAACCTGCGGGGAGACCCCCTACACACCCCGTGAGTACCCTAGAAACTGAAGGAAATCCACCCTCCTTACCCTTATCCCCGGTGACGCTCACTCAGGGCAATTCCGCACCTGTCACCCCCGGCCTGTGCCACCCGATCACAGCCCCCCCCCCCAGTTACCCCAGACTGGGGTGGAAGAGGCTCAATCTGCAGTATTGGAGGTGTGGAGGAAGAACTGTGGCGGCCTGAATCCCGAGTAGCAAGAGCAATTGTGGCAGCTGCTAATAGAGTTCCAGGGCAGTTTCGCCATGAGTGAGGAGGAGGTGGGCCGAACTCATCTGGTAGAACATGAGATTGATACAGGGACTCGCGTCCCATCAAGTGTCGCCCGCACCGACTTCCCCTGGCTCGTCAGCAGGCTTGCGACGAGGCAGTGCAGAGCATGGTGCAGGCAGACATCATCGAGCCCTCCGACGGCAGCACCTGTAGTCATGGTCCCGAAGAAGACAGGTGGCTGGCGGCTGTGCTCAGACTACAGGCCGGTGAACGGGGTCACCAAGAAGGATTCATACCCCCTTCCCCGCATCGATGAGTCCCTGGACCTGGTCTCAGGGTCGTCGTGGTTCTCTTCCTTGGACCTCCGCAGTGGGTATTACCAAGTTCCTCTTGCCCCAGAGGCCAGACCAAAAACGGCTTTCTGCACTGGCCGGGGGCTATGGCAGTTCAAGGTCCTCCGTTTTGGGCTTTGTAATGCCCCTGCCACCTTTGTGCGGTTGATGGACAGGGTGCTGTCTTGTATCCCCCGCCAGCAGTGCTTGGTTTACCTGGACGACATCCTGGTGCATGGCAGCTCGTTTGAGGCGGCCCTGGGATCTCTAAGAGTGGTGCTGGAAAGGATCAGTGCCGCTGGTTTGAAGCTACACCCAGATAAGTGCCATTTCATGCAGAGAGAGGTCACTTTCCTGGGCCACAAAGCGGGGGGCGAAGGCATCGGCACCCTGCAAGAGAAAGTCCAGGCGGTCGCGGGCTGGCCAAATCCTCGCAACCAGAAGCAGCTGAAGAGTTTCCTGGGCCTGGCCTCGTACTACAGGAAGTTTGTACGGGGTTTTGCTTGCACTGCTGCACCCCTGTTCCAGCTGCTGCAGAAGGACAGTGATTTCCTGTGGTCTGAGCAATGTCAGGCAGCGTTTGACAGCCTTCGGCGTGCCTTGAGTGAGTCCCCGGTTCTCGCCCCAGCCAACCCCAGTCTGCCGTTCACCCTGGACACTGCTAGTGGCGTGGGTGTAGGCGGAGTACTCTCCCAGACTACACCAGAGGGGGAGCGGGTGGTGGCGTACTTCAGCCGGGCGTTCAACAAAGCAGAGCGACGATACTGCGTCACTCGCAGGGAACTCTTGGCAGTGGTGCTGTCCATCAGGCACTTTAAATACTACCTGTGTGGGCAGGCGTTCACGGTGAGGACTGATCACTCTGCAGTACAGTGGCTCATGACATTCAAGGAGCCAGAAGGGCAGGTCGCCAGGTGGTTAGAAGAGCTCCAAGCTTTCGACTTCAGGGTGGAGCACCGGGCTGGGGAGCGTCACACAAATGCAGACGCTCTCTCCCGCCGCCCGTGTGCCGCCGGCGGATGCCACTACTGTGAGAAGAGAGAGACTCGTGAAAAGGAGCTGCTGGAGGAAGACACCGTCTGTGCGGCAGCTCGGCAAGTGGAAGAGGTTATTTGCCGGGAGCTCCAGACAGTGGACGTGGCAGAGTGGAAGCAACAGCAAGAGCTGGATGCCGTCCTACAGCCTGTACTGCAGTGGGTTGAGGCGCAGCAGCGGCCACCGTGGGAGGAAGTGGCAGTGTTCTCCAAAGCAACCAAGAGGCTGTGGTCTCAGTGTGAGGCTCTGTGTCTGTGTCAGGGCGTATTACAGCGTGCGTGGAAGGAGCCAGCAACGGGGGAGAAGAGGTGGCAAGTGGTGGTCCCGAGGGGTCTGCAAGAGGCTGTACTCAAGGCCATGAATGGAACGGCAGGCTCTGGGCACTTTGGCGTCACTAAGACTCTCCGCCGCCTTCACCAGGGCTGCTACTGAGGGCAGTGCCGGAGGGATGTCGAAGACTTCTGTCGCCGCTGTGACCCTTGTATGGCTCGGAAGGGCCCCCCTGGTCGTTCTCATGCTCCGCTGCAACAGTTTCCCATGGGGGCCCCAATGGAGAAAGTAGCGGTTGATGTGGTGGGGCCTCTACCTTTGTCAAACAGGGGTAACCGCTACGTCCTCACGGCCATAGACTATTTCACATCTGATCATTAACTTGAAATTGTATTCAAATGAATTAATCAATTATGTTTTATATTTTATTGTAATGTAGAGACAATTGCGTTACAATTATATGTAAAAAAAAAAAAAAGAAAGTAAAAAAAAAAAAAAAAGTCTAAATATGATATTTGGCCTCAAATCACCTTAGGCCTGGTGCCCCCCCTGCGATCTTTGGCGCCCCCCCCCCAGGTTGGGAACCACTGATCTAGATGGACACCAATGTACTTATAGGAGCTGACCTGAGTTATGGGTTCATTGTGGATAACCACCGGCCTAAGGTCACACAAAACACCTGTAATTAACCCAATTTGTGTTCTTTGAAATTGAAAATGATATTGCATTGTGTTTGTTACTTTCGTTGCAGTTGTATGTCTTAAGTGTAATTTGGCATGCTTTTATTTTGAAGGCGAGTTTACGCTGTTGACAGTTGTTGTTGCTATGGAAACAAGAAACATTTCACATCGGGCGGAACTTGTCATAAAGTCCGCGATAATAAAGCCCACCCATTTAGAGGGAAGATATGATTGGTCAATTGTACTGTCATTTGACATTACTCTCTTGTTCATTTACTATAGCGGGCCCTCTGTGAATTCATAGCTGGACGTCCAACAGCTCCTGTCTTCACCTCGCAGAGACAAGCTTCTTTCATTCCCTTCACATTCAAACAGAAACTGAATAGGCAGATTGAAAGGATTTATTTCTTTGGAAATGTTATTTTAAATACAATTTAATCAAGTTATTTTTGGTAAAACTAATGACAAATATTACTGAAAACATATATTTAATATATAAAGAAAAATATAATTTAAACATTTTTTTTTTAATATTATTTTTGTTGAATATCTTAGGCCCTCAGAGACAGGCTCGCCACTGGTAAAAATCTCTCATACACACATGTGAAACGCTCTCACAGACACACACAACAGCGTTGCAGTCGGGAAGAAAAGCAATGTGGAGCGAGAGAGAGAGCGAGAGAGCAAGAGAGAGAGCACACCTTTATCTATTTAATAAAGTTGTAAAAAATAAAGTAAGAAATTATTCCAATGTGTACTATAGGACAGTAAAAAGTTTAAAAGGGGAGGGATTAGTAACATATGCATAAAGAAAAAGAAAGAATGCTAACTAGGTAACATAAGATAAGAATAAACTAGTTTAAATGATTTGTTATTGGTTGTGATCATATTCTAAAGATGTTTGGATTATTGAAAAGTATACAGCTCCCTTTCATATGAGTGTTGAGAGCTGTATCCATCAATTCATGTTGTGCTCAAAGTAGGGCTGCTCGATTATGGCAAAAATCATAATCTCGATTATTTGATCAATAATTGATATCACGATTATTAAAAACGATTAACCATTTACTTTGAAAACATCAATTTATTGAAGAAAATAATTAGAAAAGTATGTTTTTAACAGTTGATTACCCTAAACTTTAAGTATAATTCAACTGAAAAACCTATTTTAAAAATCGTTTTATTTCGATTATGTTGTTTTCATAATCGTTGCAAGCCAAAATCGTAATTGCGATTAAAATACGATTAATTGAGCAGCCCCAGCTCAAAGTGCACCAGATTGATGCATTTAACTTCAACATTTAAAAAAAATCTTCCTGGGGGTGCATGACCCCCCTAGAAGATGTGACGTCCACCACCAAATAAAGCAGGTTAAAATAATTAAATTGCATACATTTTATTTTAGTAAACACTGAAAACGGGTCCCACAGACCCAAACAGCACACAAAGGTTCAAAGTGGGGAATGACAGAAAAAGTTTGAGAACCACTGCATTAACCCTAACACGTTGAAACTTCATGATATAATCAAGTTTTAGTTCTAGGAAATCTTTCGTATGTCATCAGTCTAACTAAATTGGTGCCCTCACGGTTTTGTGAAAGTGTGAGGGTACAAAGGTTTAGCAGTTTCACTTGACAACAAGAAGTCCAACTGAAAATGCTTCCATGGTAGGGGGTAGTTAAATCTCCAATGCTGAATTCACACCAAGTGAAGTGTGGCATGCGGCCAGCTGCCATGCTAAGTTTATGTGTGGGGGTCACTCCGCCTTCAGCTAGCAGCGTGCGGATGTGATAGCAGTGAGTGCCAAGCTAAGTGCCCAGAGGACACCCTGGAGGAGCAGGAAGCCCAGTCATAACACCTCCAGCTCTCTCTGGTGCACCAGGGGGCACAAACACACACCGACACACTCAGCTGACCATGACCACATCCTCCCCTTAATGGGCCTTCACCATCACAGGGGGGTGAAGAAGGTATATTTAATGTCCCTTCACAGTTGGTGAATAATGTTTTTTTCTCCCAAGGACAGTTGTGTTTTTTGGGCAACAGAGCTCCCTTAAATTCAAGCAAATTCAGATTTGAGAAGTTATTAGCCGCGTTCACACCGCAGTACTTTTCCCACTTTAGTTCCGATATAGTTCTGAAATGTTGCGTTCACACCAAAAAGAGCCGGAACTAAAATTAGTTCATCAGAACCTTTTCACCCCCTTTTCAGTCCCTGTTA
The DNA here is from genome assembly GCA_943591055.1 of Gobionotothen gibberifrons. Lineage (NCBI taxonomy): Eukaryota > Metazoa > Chordata > Actinopteri > Perciformes > Nototheniidae > Gobionotothen > Gobionotothen gibberifrons. The sequence continues at coordinate 7,845 of CALSBZ010042081.1, read as the reverse complement.
GAGAGCAGGTATTTCGTGGGAGAAAAAGGTTCCTATTTCTGATTGGATGTGCGGATTGCAAACCACGCCCCGTAAAACTCCCAAAAAGTTTTGTGAAGCCGCCATTTTATTATCCTCGCATGAGCATTATTAGCATTATTAGCATTAGCCCAGTGCACAAACGCAGAGAGACTAACTTATGGCAACACAAAAGAAAACATGGGAGCGGTGGAGATGAGGAGGTGTCGGCGTTCTCGCGATATACTCGGAAGGCTTCAGTAGAAGCTGCGGGTGGCAGTATACGCCGTGAAGTTGTTTGCGGCCTGCCAGTTAACCCAAAGCAGAAGAAGAAGAAGTGAAGTCAGCGGCTTCATTTGCCTAATCCTTCTCCAGGAATGTATTCCAGTGTGAACGCGATCTGTACTCTTTAGAGACTGTAACTAAAGAGTTCTCATGAACCTTTGTGGGAAAAGTACTGCGGTGTGAATGCGCCTATTCGTAGGAAGACCATCCTCCCCGATGTGAGGATTGAACAACTTATATATCTTTCCAAAAACTGACACTCTTATGCTTTAAAGAGGACAAAATGGTCATGTTCAGGTTCATAATTGTATTTTCTGCCTCTTCTGTGACATGTCTTTATACTTTAATGTTCAAAAATCTCTTTTCACCCTCTATATCTGAAACCAGAGCCCGGTCTGCTCTGATTGGTTAGCTGGCCACGTTAATATAACTGTGTGACAGTTTATCATCGGAAAGGACCTGGAAAGGTGTGAAATAAATCAGATAATGTTTAGCTACTCAGTGTAGCATTTATATTACACTATTCGTGTAGAGTGTGTGTGTGTGTGTGTGTGTGTGTGTGTGTGTGTGTGTGTGTGTGTGTGTGTGTGTGTGTGTGTGTGTGTGTGTGTGTGTGTGTGTGTTGCCTGAGATGGTTTTAGGGGCCATATATATATATTTTTGTACTAATCAGTTTTTCTTTAATAGGCTGGTGTGTTGACTATTGTATAAGTGTAATCACTGTCAACCTCCACTATACAAGAAGCTGCTGGAAGAGCACTGAGATGTTGGGCAGGAGTCCCCACAGCATTAGCACAACACACACCTCTATTTTTCAAAATAGACTAATAAAATGTTTTAATAAGTTATAGCCTGCATTTGTTTGGGAGGAGTATTGTCGCCCAAAGGTTATGTAGTGAATGCAATGTGATTCATTACATGTAATTGAACTGGAACTCTGATAACAGGAATCTGAGCTGGTGTTCCTGCCGCCTCGACTATTTGACAATTACCTCTTGTCCATAATGCGAGCTAAGAGCTTGGAACACATTCGAATCAGGGAGTAAAAAAAGGGTCTCAAACCCACAATTGGTTAATAGCCGCGTTCACACCGAGTACTTTGCTGTACCTAGTTCCCGGCACTTAGTGCCGCAGCACTTAGTGCCGCAGCACTTAGTGCCGCAGCACTTAATACCCCAGGGCACTAAATACAGATAGCGTTCACACCGGAAATAAGTCCCTGGGGGACGTCACTTCTTCTTCTTCTGCTTTGGGTTTACTGGCAGGCCGCAAACAACTTCACGGCGTATACTGCCGCCGAAAATCCCCGGCCGGAAGTCCCCGGAGTTGGGGACTGGCTTCAGTAGAAGCTGCTGGGTAAGTAAACGGCCAGAACGCCGACACCTCCTCATCTCCACCGCTCCCATGTTTTATTTTGTGTTGTCATAAGTTAGTCTCTTTGGATTTGGATTGGGCCTGCTTCTCCTGTCTACAGTCAAGGAAAAAATAGCCTGGCAGAAAGAATATAAATAAGGGGGAAAAGCAAGCCTGATTCTGCCTAAAGTTATAAAATATGCCTGCCTACACCAGTATAGCTGACTGATTAACACATATGTTTCTTTAAATCCATGAACAAAGACAAATATAACAACCACCATTTGTGGTTAAAAGGGAGGAACCTGCTGGAACATTTTTCAACAGTTCAGTGACTTCGACCATATCTGGCAACCTGCGCTGCAGCCAGAGCAGCTGCAGAGCACTGGGTGGATGGAGACATTATCATATATCAGGATTACTAATCACATAAATACATTGTGTGATGCTTTTCATACACATTCGTGACACTTGATGACTTCCTTCCTATGTAATCATTCTTATCTGTAAATCAACAAAAATATGAAAACCAAATTAGGAATATATTTGCATTTAAAAATAAAAAGTAGTCTTATTTTGCATGAGAAAAATTACCTAATGGAACTCATTCCCCTGCATACACAAATTAATTGTGGTAGATACGTTACTCTGCTGAATTATTTTAAATGAACATTCAGCGCCATCACCTGGAGACAAGGAGTATAGATTCCTCTAATCTGTGTCCTAGAGTGAGGAGGTACAAATCACACTCTGGATTAACTGAATTTTGCTATTCATCATGTCAGTTTGCAGAAAAATATTATAGTTTTGTAGGTATTTAATATTAGGGTTATAAAGTATTAAAAAAGTAATACCGTCAACATTTTTTAAATGCAATTTCAGCCCTAATGAGCCTATTATTCCGCATCCTAAGAGAAGCTTGAATCAGCTTCATAAGTGAATTCTCCTGTGTGGGTGTACAGAGGCTCTGATTAACAGCCAGCAGCTCTGATGGTTGACCACTAGATGTCAGTAAAGCCCTTAACACAAAACAAAGTTGGAGGTCTCTCTACACCAGGGTGTCCAAACTGTTTCACCGAGGGCCACATACAGAAAAATAAATGAAGGGCTGGGCCACTCACTAAAGGTGAGGTATATTACCTCATAAATTCAGTTAGTAAAATCAATCAAATGTAGGTAAATTATGCTTGATACTTAAACATGCCTTAAGAAAAAAACACAGCTGTCCATTTATTTTGTTACAATTCAATTCAAAACCTTTATTTAACCAGGTAAAATCTAAAAGTGTTCAGCTCATCCATTAAAACAGAAGCCTCATATTGCTTATAATAAGGGGAACAGGAAGGGTGTATTTCAAGCTTGTTATGCAAATAACTTATCAACTTAGATTTTTTTGAAAATGTTTCCAACTTTAATTGACTGCATTTATTTGAAAAGTGGATTCAACACATGAATACTACTATGTAATATATTTGTACATATATATTGAAGAAGTACAATATAAGACAAGCACAAGTTTCATTTGTGGGCCATATTCCATTATAATTTTTGAATTTGCTGAGGGCCGATTCCAAATGGCCCGCGGGCCACATTTGGCCCCCTGGCCGTAGATTGGACACCCCTGATCTACACCCTCCATCTCTTTATTAGGTACACAGGCTTGGGAGGGATACTCTCGGTGCAATGTATTACGTTACAATTACTAGTAACCTGTATACAAATTGTAATTGGTGACATAATCTAAGAATTACAATTCCTACGTATCGTTATCTTCTGTTACTTTTAGATTAACTCAACATCAACTAATTAAAAGAGCAAAGAAATATCGGTACAATGTTATTTAACTTAAGCGAGTAGGTAAGTCGACAGAACGATGTGACCTTAGAAAGAAGAAACCATGATATTCAGGATCAGAAAATATTTTATTTATATGAAAAGCTGCCTTTCACTCAGCAGATTCAGGCAGTAGCCTATACTTTTTTTTTTATTTAACCTTTATTTAACCAGATAAAAGCATTGAGATAAAATCTCATTTTCAATGCTGACCTGGCCAAGAAGGCAGCAACGTTACACATAACACATAACACAAACATATCAAATACAGAGAACATAACTAAGAAAACAAAAGACGAAAAAGCAGTTACTACATTGTGCACATTAGGACAGTACGTACACTACTTATTACTGCAAGAGCAGCTGGTGGTAAGGACCTCAGACAACTTCAATTTAAAACATGCTATAGAGTCAAGTGCCCTCAGTTTGAGGCTTGATTGAAGGTCATTCCAAGACCAAGGACCAAAATAAAAAAGACTCCTTTTTCCAGCCTCAGTCCGCACAGCAGGAACCTGGAACCGTATCCAGGCACTGGTTCTGAGGTTGTAAGAGTCACTAACTGGAGCAAATCTGGCACAAATGTACAGTGGAAGCTTACCTAAAATGGCTTTATACATTAATAAAAACCAATGCTGCATCCCACGCATACTAAGTGGGGACCATCCAGTTAGGCTATACAGTGTGCAATGATGAGTCCTATAGGGTGCACTTTATATATAACGCAGTGCAGCATGGTAGAGTGGGTCAAGTTTGGCCAAAACAGTGGGACAGGCCAACCCTGTCCTAAAAATTACGTTCCCACAGAACTAAACTGCATTCTCAATTACGTTTAGCGAGAAACGTATTTTCTCCCACGTTACGTTTGTTATGAACATATCTCAAATAAGTTTATTTTCTCCATATCTTCTAGAAACAGATTTTCTCCCACGTTACGTTAGTTATTAACGTATCTTAAATACGTTTATTTTCTACATGTCTTTGCCATTTATTGTCTTGCTTATAATAATGATAATAGTCATTTATAAATATCATTTTAGAGCAGACCTTTGAAATCGACAATCGGGCTCGATATATGGTTACATTAAAATCAGTAGACGAGGCTGTAATTTCGCCAGCTGTTACTCTCATGAGCGAGGCAGAAAATAATAGTTTTAACATGCCAAAAGGCTGCTGTGTCGTTTATTGCACCTCAAACATTAAAACAAATCCAGAGTTACCTGTTTCTGTACTTCCTCTAAGAAGAAAGGACAGTAACAGAAGAGCTCTGTGGCTTCAGGCTTGATCGCCGTTCAAATTACAGCGTTGGTTTCCCCAAAAGTGGGCGGGGCTGTAAAGTGACGTAGATTTTACTATCATCTATTATTCAAAACCATTCTATTTATTCTAACGTAAATTACATGCCAGTGTTTTATCTTTTTATTTTTTTTTAAAATTTTAAATCGTATAATGTCTGACTTTTGCCGTCTGTGAGGAAAAGGGGCTTAGAGCCTCAAAATACTGAAATCTGTATTTTTTGTAAATCTTTTCCTTCTAATTTGTTATTCTTTTCTAAATAACACACTGTTATTTACTCAACAATAACACACACTTATCCTTGTTTTTATTTATTCGTTTAATTCTATAATCTTGGGCTTTTTAGCATGCTTTTTAGCCGTAAATAAAGTCACCGGAAACAGACGGGACATTTCGAGCGATACACAGCACAAACCCACCGGACTGATTACCCAAGATCCTCAGCTTGAAGCTCGTTGATTGGATGTTTTAGCCGCAATGCACGCTGGGATATGGTGTTAATAAGATATGATATCCGAAAACATTTAAAAAAAAAAAAAATACTTTATTCCGAGTGTTCTTGCTTTTGTCTTTGAAAGTCATCACATAACGACATTGTAATACACGGTTCGGCTGCATTAAATATTACACATCTGCCGTAGTTCTTTATTTATAGAGCCCTGATGAGAAGACTTCTGGACAAACTTGAAGAACTGCCGCCAAAACTGAATATGTGACCTGGATCATAAATATATCAACAATTAAACAACATCTTACATTTATTTTCACAAAATACGTCTCCTTGCAGTATCAATAGTAATTCGGCTGACTTTTATATTTTGATCCAATTGGTAAACGGTGCACAGCTGATATAAAAGGACTTTTTAAAGATATTACTGTACTGGTTTTCTTTGAATATAAGAATGTAAATACTGAGTTGAGAGAATAGTCAGGGGATTTGGGTGATGGGAGACACATCTATGGAATCACAATTTCAAAAGCTTACCATTAAATGACGGATATACCTTTCTGTCTGTGATGTTTTACAAATCAGATATTAATGTGTAGAAGTAAAACATGAGAAATAGTATAGCAATATCCTGTAAAAACATGTAAAAACATGAATAAAACTGCACATCTTCAGATGTTATACATACATAAGTGTCTAATAATACAAAGTTATTATTAGTATGCTGTGTGTACCTTGTGTGCACCGCCTAGTGGTTAAAGCACGTTATTGAATTATTTTTGTTGAATAATGTTATTTTTGTTGAATAATGTTATTTGATGAAAAAATATTAAGAGTACATACTTTCATAGGGGGAAAGTAGAAGGTCAATGATAGAAATATAGAATATAAAAAATCAAGAAGATACTGTAAGTGATCTTTACAATAAAACAGTTTAGTGCAGGATGTACAAAGATATTAATAGGTGGAGGTGCAAAACAGAAAAACGAATTAACCTTTATTAACACATTAAAGAATACTTTAGGTTAAGGTCTTCTTTCAAATAAGAAAAAAGCTTTGGGGGTATCTATCTACAGATAAATATTAAGCCTGACAAAGTACTTAATGTCTAATATATTGCTTTCCTGCTATGTTAACTATATTGAAGCACTTATTTTAACTGATATTATACACATTAATTATACTCTTATTTATGTAGATAGTAAGAAATGTGCAGAATATGACAGTTTAATGGTGGAGGTATACACACATATTGATATGTCTTGTAATGCACTGTTGAGGAACCTGTGACCCAAGTTTTTCATTCATTGCATAACTACACCGTAGTTGTGTATATGATCAATACACCTTAGAAAATCTTGAAAGGGATGTGCAAAATAGCCATTATACAGTCTTTAATTAACTATTAGTAGAGAATAACAAGTAATTAATATACTTTATAGAGATCTGCAGATAAATGTTCAGTCTTCTCAAGCACCAACTATCAAATATCTCTCCTGATTGTTGGCACTTGACAATCACCTTCCCTGAATTTTACTCAGGTGTAACTAAAGTCTGCTTTAAGGGTTGTTTATATTTCACATCATTAATCAGAATCTGCAAAAGTAACTCACATAAATGTAGTGGAGTTAAAATACCAGGTTAACCTCTGAATTGTAGTGGAGTAGAATTACAAAGTAACAATGAGCTGTCATGTGGGTATATATTAATGCTGCCCATTATGGATACAAGCGATTTACACCCATTTAGTAATTACATGTTTTAAATTTGTCCACACCAATGTGTTTCCTATCGCCTAAACCTCCAGGGCTGTACACAGTTTAATACTGTCAACTTCTAATTTCGGGGAAAACGTCTTTTAAAACTACAATTCCCAGTAGAGACGTGCCGAGAACATGTTGCGAAACCATGTGCGAAACACAATAGCCAGAAAGTGTAGTTCACTGTTCAAGTCCAGTTTTGAATAGTCTGCCTGGGTTCGTTCCATTTCACTGCCACTCACGGGGTTTGTCAACGGGACTGTAGTCCCAAACGATAGCTGGGGATTATGGGTAGTGTAGTGTCTTCGGCCATCCTAAATCTCGAAATGTCCCGTCTGTTTCCGGTGACTTTATTTACGGCTAAAAAGCATGCTAAAAAGCCCAAGATTATATAATTAAACGAATAAATAAAAACAAGGATAATTGTGTGTTATTGTTGAGTAAATAACAGTGTGTTATTTAGAAAACAATAACAAATTAGAAGGAAAAGATTTTAAAAAAATACAGATTTCAGTATTTTTAGGCTCTAAGCCCCATTTCCTCACAGACGGCAACAAAAGTCAGACATTATACGATTTAAAATAAAAGCAAATAAATAAAAAGATAAAACACTGGCATGTAATTTACGTTAGAATAGAATGGTTTTGAATAATAGATGATAGTAAAATCTACGTCACTTTACAGCCCCGCCCACTTTTGGGGAAACCGACGCTGTAATTTGAACGGCGATCAAGCCTGAAGCCACAGAGCTCTTCTGTTACGGCCCGTCCACACTACAGCTTAAAAAAAAGCTTGGAGCTGGGCGTGTCTGACCCCCTGATCCCACCGGGCGCTTCTACGCCACGCCACGCTACGTTCCGTCTGCTGGGTTTTTAG
>CALSBZ010042079.1:0-11601 GCA_943591055.1 Gobionotothen gibberifrons | reverse complement strand
CAGGAACAGGTAAGCTGGAGTCCGAAATGAAGTGCTTCATCTGTATATGGCCAACTCTCCACCAATCAGGGGAATGAGAGGTGTTGGAGTCTGTGAAGAATATGTCGTGATCTCTTCCAGCTCCGCGCGTTCCTGACAAAAGCTCTATTAATTATAAAGGAAGAATTGAATAGCACACATATCAAGATGAACAATAATCAGTTTTAATGGTAGAATACAACAATACAACAATAAGGGGTACCCCTGCTCTTTCTCCCTGAAAATATGTCTTACCCTCTGGTCAGTCAGCAGAAAAGAGGCAGAATTGAGAGCCTGCCTGAGGTCATATTAGGTTTCGAGAGGGGAACTATTCAACTTGGAGATCATCGATTGGCCCCGCCGAGGGGGTCCTGAAATCCATCTCTCCAGGAGATAAAGCAGATATCTTTTGGTGTCCTGTTACCAAACTCTCTGCATACCAAGTCCCTTATCTCTTCCTAAATCTCCAGTGGAATGTAACACACACACTTCCCCTGCTACCTCATCCTCCTTAGTTTTAATCATACATTGATATTTGGTATTTTCACGATATGCTTAAGATATAATTGTTTATATTTTGATTACACATTAACTTCATACATGTAGATTACATTAGAGGTTGCCGTGGCATGGTAGCATGGTAACAGCATGGTAACAGCATGGTAACAGCATGGTAACAGCATGGTAACAGCATGGTAACATGACGCTCGTGCCTCGCCCCCCTCCTTTGCAAGGGGGCGTGGTCAGCTGCAGCTCATTTGCCACAGAATCAGCCCTTGCAAAAACAGGGCTGGAAAAGAGCAAATAGAGCGAAATAAGGCATGGCTAAAATGCATGATCTGTTTGGTATTTTGAAAAAAAAACTTCACAGACATGTTTTATATAGGTATGCTCTACAATATATTATTCAAATATAGCATGATAGGTCCACTTTAAAAATCACAATTGAATGCCTTGCATAAAGTTACTCAATATGTTTACCAATATACATTACAAACCTATACGACACACACTACCTCAGATGCCACACTTTTATATTCCTCTCCCCATGAGACCTTAAGTAGTGTGTGTCCTGCAGGGACGTGGGCTGAGGGGTGTGTGTTCCTCTGCTGAGTTTTAAATGAGTTTGCTGCCTGACGGGTCACATCAGGCCAGCGGCAGACCTGGAGAGAGGCCAGCTGCCCCGCTGCCTCAGAGGGGGGTCAGGGGACAGCTGGGGGGGGGGGGGGGATAAGACTCAGAGAGAGGAGATGGATTTAGAAAGTCTCAGAGGACGGATGCTGCTACAGGAAGCTTTTAGTTTGAGCAGGAGTTAAATGAGCCGAGGTGGGACCGAGTAGCACTCGGGAAACTCCAAGATAATTGTAGAGGTTTTTATTTCACTGCAGGAGTTGTTGTTGCTCAACTTAATGTATAACACTTATTTACAAAACATGTCTCTATAAACACACCGTACCCGAGAAGGAGCAGGGAGAAGAAAGTAATCTTATATGACCGGCCCCTTTCTCAAAACAAATAGAAATAGATATTCATATGAGGAGTTCTTTTCCAAAACCCTATATATCCATTTTAATAGTTTTCAGGAAAATGTCATTTTTTACCTAGACCCACACATTTTGTTAATATTAAATGTATATATATATATATATAGGATATATAGCGATTTGGCATGAAACGTTGATAGAGCAGTGAATAGGTTCAGTACACAGCAAAATGGCTCAACAAACTCAATTTTCAATTTGGCTTTTATAGCGTTTTGGAAAAGAACTCCTCATATGTTCTTATTCACAGACAATCTTAACAGTTTCGTAGAAAAGAGAAACACCAAAGAAAAACACCAAAAGAAAAACTTAGTTCCCACTTGACGAAGAAACAAAAACAACAAATGATTATTATTTGTATGGTTGAAAAGATGACTCCTTGCATGTTGTTGTATAATTTGCAATCAGGCACTTCAAAGCGTTCTGCTCTGCCTCCTTTGGGGCCGCTTGACCCTGTGTCCTTCCTCTTTCATTCCCCATGTTCACATCTCATAATACACCGTCTCAGGAGATCTGCAAAGGACCAGATGTGTGGTGAGGAGAGGAGGCAGAAACCCATCCAGAGCTTTTGTTTACTTTACACAAGAATGATTGGGACTTGATTTGTGCCAAAACAGTGTGTGATGTAACCCAGGCTTCTTTTGATTTGTTGTTTGTACATGGTTCCCAACGGAGGTGAGAGAAGTACTCAGATCTTGTACTTGAGTAAAAGTAGAAGTACTCAGATCTTGTACTTGAGTAAAAGTAGAAGTACTCAGATCTTGTACTTGAGTAAAAGTAGAAGTACTCAGATCTTGTACTTGAGTAAAAGTAGAAGTACTCAGATCTTGTACCAGAGTGTAGGAATACTCTGTTACAGTAAAAGTCCTTCATTCAAAATGTTCCTCAAGTGAAAGTAGAAAAGTATTCTCATCAAAATATAGTGAAAGTAGCGACAGTAAAAGTAGTCATTGTGCAGATTGGTCCATTTCAGAATAATATATATGATATGTTTTATAATGATTGATCATGAAAGTGTTCTCAAAGCTGGTAAAGGTGCAGCTAGTTTGAATGACTTTGTATACTGCAGGGTAGCTTGTGGATTTACTCCAGGTGGAACTAAAGTCTGATTTAACACTTGATTAGATTTCACATCATTCATCCACATCTGAGAAGTAACTAAAGGTATTAAATACATGTAGTGGAGTAGAAGTACACAGTAGCATAAAATGGAAATACTCAAGTAAAGTACAAGTAGCTCAACATGTTACGTATGTACAGTACTTGAGTAAATGTACTTAGTTACTTCCCACCTCTGGCTTAAAAGTCCTTATTTTGAAAGCACTTTAAAATTCATTTATGCTGAAATGCATTATATAAATCGACCCTTTGCTCAACTGCTCTCTTCAACCATCTGATTATATACAGTATATATACATATGATCTGTCTGGTGCGTTATCTCTATCTGCTGGTTGTGTGTTCACCTGTCTGGAGCACCGAGGGTCCGCTGGACGTCACGCTGTAGATCTGCAGGAACTCTCTGGGCCGGCTGCCTCCCACGATGTTGAACCCAAACCCTCGGGAACCTTTAGTGAGCAGAGCGTGAACCGGGAAGCCTCGCAGCTCCAGGGGCTGGTCCGTGAACCCTGGGGACCACCGGAGATAAAAGAAACCAGAAACACAGAGAGGGTGAGAGGGTGAGAGGGTGAGAGGGTGAGAGGGTGAGAGGGTGAGAGGGTGAGAGGGTGAGAGGGTGAGAGGGTGAGAGGATCACTTCCAGGGAAGTCTTTAAGGCAGCAAGCAGATCACCAGAGTGGAATCAGAGAAAGAGAGGAAGAGTCCTGTGTGTTTTGAAGACTAAAATGTTCATGTGTGTGTGAGAGAGTGTGTGTGTGTACCGTATGTGTGTGTAATGATGTTCGGCTCTCAGGATTAGGTGCGGACAGAGATACACACTTACTGAGATCAGAGAGGTTTAATACCTCAGACAGGAAGTAGAGAGACGTTCAAACACAGAAAGTAAAAGTACTTCTCATGACGAAGAAGGTTTAGAGATTCAGATCATTGCAAACCAATCACCAGATGGCTTTTAACAAAATATACTTATAAATAGAAAAGTTCACACACACACACACACACACACACACACACACACACACACACACACCTAAGTATATAGTGCATTAAAAGCAGGATCCATCTCGTCGTAAAAAATCAGATGCATAATCCATTAGACTTCCCAAAGCACTGCATTCTGGGTATTCTTTTTACACTATCTACCTTAACTTTGCATAAAAAGAAAATCTAGTGAAAAGGATTTTATTTGTGCTCATATTTTTTTTTAGCGGGGAATGTTTGTAAAGTGGAGCAGCAATGTCAGGTTGCTTACATTTACACAATTGCCTGTGGTTGCACACATACATCCACAAATCATTTTATTTAACTGTATTTGCATTTTTTCATAAAAAATGAATATAAGTTTCTATTAATTATATATTTTACAATGTGCACATTTTTATTTTGACTTCTTACACATGTTTAATTAAGTGTCTAATGTTTATATAATTATTTGTATTCTATTTTATTTGTATATTTTTCTTGCAAATTTGTAATTTAAGCTAATTCATTTTTTTAAAATTCTGAAATAAAGCAGATATCCTAAAACCCAATTCCCAGTATTAACCCTTTTTTGTGCATTACAAAATATGTGTGTGAAGAGAAAATAAATGTTTTTATCTATTAATCTTGATATTATAGTTAAAGTTATAAACTATATTCTACATGCAGGTCAGTGTGTCCATACCGCAGACGCTACCCCCCTCTGCTGGTGAGACAGGGGTACTGCACTGTACTGGGACACAGCACTGGAACAGATGGGTGTACAATCAGCCTGTCGGACAAACATCAAAACTAGATTACGTCCTTGTTCTTTTAACGGCGCGTCATGTGACCAAATGATGAAAAGCAGTCACATGACGGAGGCAGCAGAGCGCCTGGCAGAGAGCCAGCAGAGCTTTAGGCCTTAATCACTCGCTCCATTCAGATAAAAAAAGCTCATTCGACTGCAACAAGCTGCCTCTGTCTGTTACTTCCGCTCTTCACAAACATGGGGCTTCATTCAGACGGATACACGTGTCACCAGTGTTGCAATGATTTCATCCGAAGAAAAGGAATAAAAAGACGGGGCTCACATTCGTTCTGGTAGACGCTCTCCCTGCTCGGGGCTCGAGGGCTCTGCCAGTTGGTCCTCTTTGTGTGACGACTAGACAAAGCAGAAGAAAAGATTCCCTCCTCAGAAACACAAGAGTTCTGGATATAATGTGGCAGCATGTGAACATAATACAGTCAGAGATGAACAGAGGGGCCGGGTGTCGAGAGACGGGGAAATAGCAGCTTTGCCGTATACAGACATTATCATTTTTGGAAATATACATATTCTCTTTTATGCCACGATCGATCCCATGTGTCATATCCGTCCATAGGGGTCAACTTGAGTCACATGACTTGGATTTGAGTCAGACTATGGTCACACATTTGATGAATTATTTTTCAAACTTAGAATCTAACACCAATGACTCGTAAAGCTTGACTTTACTTGGACCTTAGCATTTTGATTTGAAAACACTCAATACCTTTCCCCAAGCCGAGAGATGACATGTTTTTAAAGGACTGCCACTAATCAATGTATTTCCTGACTCAGCTTATGTTGACGACACTGGATCCGCCTCACATCGGGTTGCAGGAGAGAACCATAAAGAACTATCCTTCAACACACGGAACCTTTTATTTGAATAAGGATGATTTTGTTTCCGTACACAAATACACGAGCAGGCCGAAAAATAAAGACGGAGACGCATTGTGACCGGTTTTGAACTCTAGATGGAAATAGGATGTACCTGAGACTCAGAACTTCACTGCAAAGACTGGAGAACATCTTGTGACTTGAGAAACAATAACTCGGTCCTACCTTTGCTTAGTCTGGTAATTATAAAGGGACAGTAAGCTTAGTCTGTCTAAGGTGATACCATCTGAGTGAAAACCCCTTTCAAGCTCACTGATCAAACCGGACTCAGGGACAGTTTCATCCCAGAGACCAGGGGTCGGCAATTAAGTTTGGCCTTGGGCAAACATTTTCTGAGCCACTAGATGGCGGGCCGGAACATAATCAAAGGCTTATTTTGATTGATTGTTCAAACATGTGACACGTTCGAATACTTGGGGGGGGGGGCGTTGTGGTGCCGTTCTGTGATTCTACAGATTCTACAGAAGGCCAACCATACCAGCTTTTTAAAGAACCAAGTCTTTTTGTCTTTTTAAACCAATTTTCTCTTAACCGGAGGCGCCCGCGGGGGGGGGGGGGGGGGCAGCATATACACCACCACCCCTCGCCCTCCATGATCAAGCGGCTTTCTCCGATTTTGTTGTCAATGTTTTGACTGAACTTTGTTACTGTTCACATACACTGAACCAAAATATAAACGCAACACTTTTGTTTTTGCTCCCATTTTTCATGAGATGAACTCAAAGATCTAAAACATTTTCTATATACACAAAATAACCATTTCCAAAAATGCACGTTTCAGAGTGGCCTTTTATTGTGGCCAGCCTAAGGCACACCTGTGCAATAATCATGCTGTCTAATCAGCATCTTGATATGCCACACCTGTGAGGTGGGATGGATTATCTCGGCAAAGGAGAAGTGCTCACTATCACAGATTTTTTCAGATTTGTGAACAATATTTGAGAGAAATGGTTATTTTGTGTAAATAGAAAATGTTTTAGATCTTTGAGTTCATCTCATGAAAAATGGGAGCAAAAACAAAAGTGTTGCGTTTTTATATTTTTGTTCAGTGTATAAGTAAACATTACGTTTGAATGATTTAGTGAGCTGGTGTTATTTTTTTCACACCACAAACCGCGTATTATTATATATTAATATATATATATATACCGCATATATTTCAGCACCACACGCTGTCCACCTACTTATTGATCCACTATCAGCGTCAGTGCACCCCTGCTGCCAGATTGTGCCTGCATTCACTCTCAACATGGATACAAGTACAATAAGCATTCTTCAGGTGTAGGTAGATTCTCTATTCGGACATTATAGCCTATATTTGTGACTGTGGGTCCGATATAAAAAAAAATATATATATATATATTTTATTTTTATTCTCAAAATAATTTGCAGGGCCAAATATTATTGCTGGCGGGCCACCTATAGCCCGCGGGCCGACCCATGCCATAGACTATTCTGCACTATTTCTACTATATTCTATTTTATTGTATTCACTTGCACTGTTATCTGTGTCATTGTGTTGCACTGTTGGAGGAGCCTGTGACCTCAGATTTCCATTGTCATAACTAAACTGTAGCTATGAACACATGACAGTAAAAGCCTTGAATCCTTGAATTGAAACTTGAATTTGCGGGCCGTGTGCAGACCCTCACTCTGAGTAGTAGGAGTCCCCGGGGTCGCTGAAGGCCTGCTCCCAGAGGTCGGGGGTCACTCCTCTGAGCCGCCGGCCGATCATCCCGCTCTCAAACCCTCGACTCTCCCCCCCGCTGCTGGAGGCCCGGGGCCGGCCGGGGGGGCGGTGTGGGGGGGGGATGCTGCTGCTGAGCCCTGCAGAGCCTCCTGCAATACCAGAGACAACCACAAGCATTACAAATCTACAGTGATGTTTTTGTGTGCATGTAAATGGTCTGCAAAGGCTCAAATCCATGTGTTCCCTCCAGAAGGAGTTTCTCTCACACACACACTGGTCTACATTAGACTCCTTTGTTTACTTCTGGAACATAGTGACATCATTGTGGAACACTTGCGTTACTATTGGCTAGCGCTCCAACACATTGTACGTGACCCTGGAAAACAGTTAGATCTTTCAATCAGATTTGAAAAAGCCAGCATTGTCTAAAATCTTGGCTCTTGTGTCATTACGTTTCTTTTAGCTGACACTTTTATCTCACATTTGGATATTTCATTCTGTTTCAGATTATTGTGTAATCTTTATGTATGTCTCACTGTCTCAATTTGACTCTTTGTTTCCTTCTGGAACACAGTGACATCATTGTGTAACACTTGCGCTTCTATCGGCTAGCGCTCCAACACATTGTACGTGACCTTGGAAAACAGTTAGATCTTTAAATCAGATTGAAAAAAGCCAGCATTGTCTATAATCTTGTCTCTTGTGTCAATGTGTCCCTCTTTAAGTCACTTAACAGATGCAGGAGGTGAACAAGTTCCTGCTGAACCTGTGTTAACGACCTGATGCTGTGCAATCTGATGTCAGGCGAAAAACCCTGAGGTCAGCATTTCTCTGAGGAGGCGGAGTGTGTGAGTGTGTGAGTGTGTGAGTGTGTGACCATGCATGCAGTATACCACCAGCAGAACAGAGAGACATGCATGCCGTCTCCTCTCTGTCCTTGTATCTGTCCTTCCTGATCTGACGTAACCAGGGGAACCACCCACACCTCAGAGCATGACTCAGCAGAACTCAGTGTGATCCACGCTGCCTGTGGCTCTGACTCTGGATCTGAGCCCACCTCCATCCTGTCTGCTGCACCACTCTGCCTCCACCTTTCCTCTCAGCCCTGTCCACACCCTCCCTCCCTTCCTCCCTCCCTTCCTCCCTCCCTTCCTCACCTCCTAATCTCCTACTCGCCTTCTGTCCGGCTCCTGTGAACTTGTGAGACTCTCAAACACCGTCTTCATGATTTTATCTGCACGCATTGAAATTAAGTGGTTTGGAAAAGGCCGTTTTGAGGTTGCCGTTTAATTAATACGGTTATTTGTCTCCATTAAATTCATTTTAGTGCTATTGTTCTAATTTCTAATCTACTGAATATAAAAGGGGAATAATGTATTTATACCCCACTACATTTATTGAATAGCTTGTGATATAATATCTGATACTTAAAAGTACATTTAGCTAATTATATGATCTGGAATATAGGACTTTTACCTGTAATAGAGTATTTTATAATGATTGTTTTGGTATTGTTACTTCAGTAAAGGATCTGAATGCTTCCTCTTCCTCTGTCCTTGTCACATGACCCCCCCCCCCCCCCCCCCCCCCCCGCCCGACTCCCAGCGACCGATGCCCCCCCGCCCCCCCCCCCGAGAGTTAGAGCATACTAATCTGCAGATGATTGATTAATGTGAGGATCAGAGAGTGAGCTGCAGACGGAGCGCTGCAGGGCTTCTTCTACCAGAGGGAGCCTCAGACCCTTTACTTAAGAAAGTACCATTAAAAGGTAAATGTATATATGCTGTGATGGAAACTTCTGAAGCAATGGAGACTCAGAGAGACACGAGGAGAGCTGGAACTTTGAGGGAAAACACTGATGGTTTATTTGGAGCTTCGGTCATGTGTTGAATAACTCTACCCCAGACCCACGTATTTAACTGGTTCTGAGAGAATAATCCACATTGTGCATAACCAGATAAAGCACTATGATAACACCTCTATCAGCTGATGCCAACAGGCAGGAACAGGTCACACAGACCCGCCTTGTCACAGGTCTGTGCTCATCGAGGTGATACACTGGGTCAAAGTAATGGGCCTAGGAAAGTATTTCCCCAACAAACTGATACACCGGGTCAAAGTAGCGGCCCCTACACATGGCGGCGTGCATTGACGCTTGCCGGCGGGCGTGTCTGAAGCTCGACCAACAACCAATCACATGAATCTCCCGCCCCTGACACACAAGCACGCGGTTTGATTGGCTAGAGCTTGTACTGGCATATGATTCGATTGGCTGACGCCTCCGTCGAGGCGTCAAAAGTAGAACATTGCTCTACTTTTGAAGAGAGCAACGCGAGAGAAGCTACGCTTTGCTCCCACAATGCAGTTCGGCGAATCGTGACGTCACCCCATTCAAAGTGAATGGGCAGAAGCGTTGAAGCGGCAACGCACGCCACCGTGTGTAGGGGCCGTTTTGGGCCTAGGAAAGTATTTCCCCAACATATGTCTTCATCAAAATCTTCATCTTGGAACTAAAGCTGTAACATAATGATAATGGAGTCACACATGATTTATGCATTAATGTGATTTTTTACATTATTTTAAAGCACAGTCAACCCTAAATCATCTCATGTTTATATTAATGTTTTTTCCAATGTATGTGATCTTTAATTTACATTTGTATTCAACCATGTTTATTTAAATGCTCTTATTTTACCCTTTTATTGCATATTTCTACTTTGACTACTTATATTTATATACATATTTTAGTTCTAGTTTTTGTTTTATTTTATATTTTTTGGTTAGTTTTATTATTAAAGTGGACCTATCATGCTATTTTTAGGCAATAGCATAGGTCTCAGATATATACAAATATATAAAAAACATGTCTATGAAGTGTTTTGCTCAAAATACCAAACAGATCACCCATTCTAGCCATGCCTCATATCCCTCTATTTCACTTCCTGTTTCAAAAGTGATGATTTGGGGTATAAAGCTGTAAAAAAAAAAAAATTGATAATAAATAATGAGGAGTCTGAGCTCATGCGGGACGCGGCAGCTACTGTACTGTCTAAACTAAATGCTGCCGTGATGAAACGCCATATCATGGATTATCAAGGATTGTTTCTGAAACAGTATGGAGCTCAAAGGCTTTCTCTCTTGCCGGTTATACCACAAGGTGAGTTCCTTTTTACTTCCTGCTTCTTCACACACATGCTCTCCAGTACAGGTTAGCTCTGAGTGTTAGCGATGCTAATGTAAACACCGACCATATTACGTCCAAAACAGTCGGGCATTGTTTCTGATAGCAACGTTTCTGATTGGGCCGTGGGTCCACATTTCAGATATTACGTCATATCGGACGCAAATCTGGATCAGCTCCGTTGTTCCCCCGTTTTTAGAGATTTGGGTACGGAGGAAAAGAGAGAGGGTTTTATTTTCTGACGCTGCGTGAGTTCCCCGACACACCAGGGACACATCTTTATGTATAAGAGACATCAAAAAGTGCATTTTGTATGATAGGTCCCCTTTAAAAAGAAACCCAATTTCGTCCAAATCTAAAAGTCTATAGAAGTTTATTGTACTAAATGATGCATAGTATTATAAATATTAATCCATTTTGTTTTTGCACATCATATTTCACTTGGTTCCACTGACCTGAGAGTCCCGAGTCGTCCTCGCTGTTCTCCGCGTCCTCTGCACCTTTCTCCAGGTTGCTGAGGGACTTGCTCCTCGTCCTGAAGTTCCTGAGCAGGTTTCGGTGCTCCTGGTAGGTGATGGGGGGGCTCTCTGCGCTGATGTGCACGGGGCGGGGGGTGCCGTAGTAATTCCCTGAGACAGAGGAGGACAGACGACTTGAGACATGACACAAGTCACCGTGTTTATAATGATGCAGCCTCAACTCAAACAGATCATGTTTTTTTCAAAGCAGATTAGAAATACATTCTGACAAGGCGAGTTTATTTTTAGATTGATTTATGAAGGAAGCTCAAGGTGCCTTAAATAATACATGTTGGCATTTATTATGAAAAGGCATGATAAGAGAGTAAAACTAAACATGTTTCTAATCTAATAACTAGAGGGACAAAACTGATATCGTTGTCCTTGCAGAGAAATGACATCTTAATGGCTTTACAGGACGTGGTCTTTGCATTAATCATCATGTCTGTCTTTCAGCGCCCTTTGCACTCCGCACTATTATTATTACATTATCAGTGATGGAAGAAGTCCTCCGGTTTGCCAATATTAAAAATCTAAAAACTAATCTTAAGACTTTGCAATTAGGCTTGTGATGCGTTAGATATCTGTGTGTACATGTATATGGCAGTTTACTTAGCACAGTGTTAAAAAGTGGCTCATTAATAATTGTGAGGGAATAATTCTGTCCTGACTCCAGGAATGTAACCCTTTCCTGCGTGTTGACCTTTACGATCAGCCCTGATCCTTATCTCCCGTAAGGAACGTGATAAGGCAGCTACATGTTGATACAATACGCTTTACGACTTGATCTGGTGGAAGTAGGAGTTATAAAACTCTGAGAACGTTGGCTTCAAAGCACAGCAGGGGGTCAGAGACAGTCTCCAGGTACCAA
>CALSBZ010042078.1:45984-77964 GCA_943591055.1 Gobionotothen gibberifrons | reverse complement strand
AGACAAATCTGCTTCAAAGCAGTACGTGCAAACGTGCGGTCACCACTAGATGCACTTTGACACAGGGGTATCCTCTCCTGCACGTTGTGTATCCATGCTGCTATGTTGTTTTGCCATGTCATCTTTTTCCCCCTCTACTTTGTTTAGTGTATGATTGTTTATTGGTCTTGTTTGTTGCGAGTGTAGTTTAGTGTTTCTTCCGTGAGAGAAGCGTGTTTCTCTGCAGGGATGGCTTCCTGTGAGATGCCGTCCCTGCGACACGGGGTGAGGGTGATCCCTCAGGACAACAGCACGGTGGAGAGTGTGCTGCTGGCAGTGGGGGAGCAGGTGGGACACGGAAACATCTCCTACGCATCCCGCATGAATAAAGCTGTGGTGGTTTTTGTAAAGAAGCAGGAGTTGGTAAGTCAGTTAATTGAAAGTGGCTTAAACATAAATGATGAGTTTATACAAGTGTCCCCGCTGGCAGTGCCTTCTACCCGGATTACCATATCGGGAGTCCCTCCATTTATTCCCAATGAAACACTGGAGAAAGAGCTCAAACGCTACGGGAGAATGGCGAGTGGTTTCCACACGGTGACTCTGGGCTGTAGTCTCTGCGGAGACAGGTGTTTATGTTTTTGGACTGCACATCACAAACACTGGATGTGTCTTTCCGTATTAAATATGAGGAAGGTTTCTACATGGTGTATGCGAGTGCTGGCAGTGTCAAGTGTTTTGGGTGTGGTGATGTGGGGCACAAGAGGATCGCTTGTCCGCAGAGACTGATAGCAGCACTTCTATCGGAAGGAAATATTGTGAATGAGAGTGGAGAGGGAACCAGCGGGGTTGCTCGGCCCGTGCGGGGAGCTACAGGAGCTACCGGAGCTGCGGCCCCTGTTTGCCGGCGTGCCCGCGCCCGGTGCAGCCGTGCACGCGGCTGCCGTGCCCGCACTCGTTGCGCCCGCACTTGTTGCGCCCAATGTAGCAGTGCCCATGCCTGCAGCGCCAGGGGCCGCCGTGCCCACTCCTGCTACACCTGTGCCCGCCCCCGCTGCACCCACACCCGGTGCAGCCGTGCACGCGGCTGCCATGCCCGCACTCGCTGTGCCCAGTGTAGCCGTGCCCGTGCCTGTGTTGCCCGCAGTAGTGGTGCCAGGCGGGTTTGTGTTTGGTCCCGTGATGGCAGTTAAAGCCCAGTGTCTGTGGGTGTTAGGCCGTTGTTTGCGGGGATTAATATGAAAGCAGTTGTGGAGGCTGAAGCTCAGGTCAGGGCTGGATGCAGAGAAGGTGCGATGGAGTGCTCAGAGCAGGAGCTGCAGGTGGTCTCTGGGAAACAGGCTCAGCTGTCACAAAAACTGGACAGTGAGGCAGAGCAGGGGGGGAAATCAGCTGGTTATGATGGAGTAGATATGTAGTCTGACTCTGAATCGGATAGTGTCTCCGTATCTGACAGTGTTTCTCAGAGTGAGGATCTCTACTCTTTTGAACAGATCCAGGAGTTTCTGGATGAAACTTTTGGGAAATCAGTAAATGTAAAAAATTATTTCCCTGATGTTGAAAAGTTTGTTAAGTCAGCCAAGACAATTCAGAAGGTTGTTGGGCTAGACTTACTTGATGAAAAAAAACAGTATCGCCTCTGAGGAAAGCTTTAAGCACAAAGACCAAAGTGCCTAAGGAGTCGTAAATAATTGAATATGATCATACAACACCGGGTGAGTAATTGAATATGCTTGATGGCAGAGTTAGTGCAGCCAGGTTGGACAGGTTTTATTTACCCAAGCCCTTTTCTGCTAGGGTTACAAACTGTCGGATCATCCCTGTTGCTTTTACAGACCATCATTTCGTTTTGATGGAGCTGATCTTATCTTCCAACGGAAAACCCAGATCTTTTTGGCATTTTAATAATAGATTATTACATGATTTGAATTTCAGTGAACATTTTTAAATGTTTTGGGCTTACTGGAGATCTAGGAAAGATAGTTGTTCTTCCCTTACTCAGTGGTGGGAGGTAGGAAAAGCCCAAATTAAGGTTTTTTGTCAACAATACACCTATTCAACAGCCAACATTAAGAGAGTAGTGGAGAATTTAGAAAAAGAGATAATAGACTTGGAAAGTGTCTCACATGCTGAACCACAGAATAATGCCAGTTTAAAAGGAAAAAGACAGGAGCTTAACTCCTTTATGCAAGAAAGAGCCAAAGGAGCTTTAGTCCGAGCCCGTTTCACCAAACTCCAGGACATAGACGCACCCACTGCCTTCTTTTTCAGTTTGGAAAAATCAGTGGTAAAGAGAAAACAGATGTTGTGTCTGCGGCTTCCTGAGGGAAAGGTGACCACGGAGCCGGCTGAGATGAGGAAGCATGCAATCGATTTCTACACGGATTTGTTCAAGGCTGATGAGTGTGATGTGGACTCTGCTGCAGAGCTTCTGCAGGGACTTCCTCAGCTGAGCTCAGAGGAACAGAACACGCTCAGCTCTGAACTGACTTATGACGAACTAACTGCCGCTGTGTCTCAGATGGCGTCAGGAAAGGCTCCTGGAATAGATGGATTATCATCAGACTTTTTAAAGCATTTTTGGAGTCTTATGGGACAGGACATTTTGGATGTTTTTAACCTGTTCCACCCCGAGCCTGTTTTTCATGTTTCAGGCTTGAAAATGACATTCCCAGAACAAATGACCATATCTTCCCTTCTAAAAGGGTTAAATTAATAATAATAATTAATAATAAATTAATAATCTTTTTTCTCAAAGTAATGATAAACCTGTGAGTTGGAACTGTAAATGATAAATGATAGTGTCCGTCCAAAAAATATTTTGTATTTATAGTGAAAACTAACCTTGGATGATGGGTTAGTAGTAGCTTTAGGAATCCAAAGTACAACATATAATAAGTACCCTGTATGAAGATTGATGCAAAACAAGTGATATTTGACCTTTTTAGAGACATTTAGAAGAAAAAAAAACCTCTTTTGGGGTCATTTGGGTGGATTTGACCTATCTCTGGCCCCCCTTGCTCGATTTTGACATGTGACATCTCTTTCTGACGTCAGAGCCAATATAATCGAGGGGAAGTCCCACATAGTCCTTATTTGGTCATGTCTGTTTGTTAGAGTGCCGCGTCAGTCAATACATGGGGAATAGCAGCAGCAGGTGGCTACCATTAGCAGCTAACTTTTGGTCTCCGATTTTGACATCAATATGGAATTATGGACTATAAATGAAAAAAATGAGTTTGCCCATACTTTCTCAACCTATGGATTAACCGATGCAGCATCGTTTTTTCTCGTTTGAATGCCATTGAACAGTCTTATGATCAGATTGACAGCTACGGTAAGACGATCTCCGGTAAAAAGCTCTGTGAAGGTACGTGTTGTGATATCTGTGTTTGCTTCCCCTGTTGTGAGTTTGTATCTTTCAGTGTTGAGGCTGGCACCGTTAGATTCTGTGTCTTTATGATCATAAACGATGTTATGGATGTGCAGAGCTAGGATAAGTAATAAGGGAGCTTGGAGTGATTTTCGGTGCGGTAATAGGTTAGCATTTTTCGCTTTGGGCTAATTCAGAGGGTCAGTGTAAAACATTTTTTTTCCAGTTTTTCCCCGTTATATGGATATAAAATATTCATAGTTTATTAAATATTAAGGTTCTTTGAGACACAGTGTCGTGAAAAAAGCCCCGAGGTCTTAACATTCTTAACAGGTTAAAGAATGTTTTGAAAAAGGGATGCCCCCAGCTTCCTCCAGGCATGCAGGTCTCTCCCTGCTTCCTAAAAAGGGAGATTTGACCTCTTTAAAAAAACTGGAGACCAGTGGCTCTTTTATGTACGGACTACAAAATCCTCTCAAAGGTTTTATCAAACAGACTAAAACTATTTATTGGTCAATTAATTGTTGTGGATCAATCATACTGTGTGCCAGATAGGTCTATGCTTGATAGTTTGTTTTTGATGAGGGATGTGTTTGACATATGTCAATTGTATAATATCAATGCTGGCATCATATCTATTGACCAAGAGAAGGCTTTTGATCGTGTAGATCACAAGTTTCTCTTTACCACACTGCAGGCTTTTGGTGTTGGGGAGGGGCTCCTGTCCTGGGTAAGGATTCTGTATCATGAAGCGTTTTGTGTAATAAAAGTGGGGGGAGGGTTGAGTGTTCCTGTGCCGGTTGGGAGGGGGATCAGGCAGGGCTGTCCTATCTCAGGTCAGCTTTACAGTATTGCCATTGAGCCTCTTCTCTGCAGGTTGAGGAGCCGACTGAGGGGTCTCTGTCTACCAGAGATGTCTCACAGCCCTCCTGTTGTTGTGTCAGCATATGCAGACGATATAAATATAATTATCCAGGGTCACACAGATGTACAGGAAATGAAAGAAAGCCTTGCCCCTTACGAAAAAGCATCTTCAGCCAGGGTCAACTGGGGAAAGAGCGAGGCTGTTTTAGTGGGCCAGTGGAGAGTAGGGGATATTCCTAGTCTTCCTGACGGCATCAGGTGGGGTAGACGAGGGATTAAAGTCCTAGGGATGCAGTTAGGGACTGAGGAGTTTCAAAAACAGAACTGGGAGAGAGTGCTTGACAAGGTGGAAGCTAAGTTGTCAAAATGGAAATGGTTGCTACCTCAGCTGTCATACAGGGGAAGAGCTCTGATTGTGAATAATCTCGTTGCCTCTTCTCTTTGGCACAAGCTCAGTGTTGGTACCACCACCAGGGCTGGTGAAAGAACTACAGCGGTGCCTTGTAAACTTTTTCTGGTCTGGACAACACTGGCTGAAGGCTTCGGCCCTGTATCTCCCTGTGGCAGAGGGAGGGCAAGGGCTCATAGACATTCAGTCCAGAACAGCTGCTTTTAGACTGCAGACTGCTGTACGGCAGCGGGCAGCGCTGGTTGGATCCTGCTCGGCTACTCCTCAGGAAAGCTGGAAGGCTTGGGATGGATAAACACCTTTTCCTAATCAGAGCGACTGAAGCTGACCTGACGGGACTTACATCCTTCTACAGATCCGTTCTTAACGCCTGGCAGACACTAAAGGTCACACGGACCCCGGACCAGAGACCGGGAATGTGGTTGTTCGAGGAGCCACTCCAAAAGAATGATCTCTTCCCAACTGCAACCTTTTCATCTGCAGCTTTGGGAACAAAGTTTGTTGAGGCTGGCATCACCAAGCTGGGTCATCTAAAAAGAACATCATTTGAAACTCTTTGTAACACCGTAAACATCAGGTCTTCCAGAGTGCTACAGAGGATCGTGGAAGACATCATGCAGTCCCTGTCGGCGCCAGAGAGGGCATTTATTGAGGATCCTGCTAGATTGGACACTTGGAAAGAGGAAAATGACTATAAGTTTCCCTCACTCACCGTTAGTCCTGCTGTCGGAGAGTGGCAAGAGGAGCGTGGAAAACTTCTCTTGCTAAAAACTCCAATTCTGGGCAGTTTCAGTTCCTGTGGGGAAAAAGCAGCTGTACCAGTGCCGTGTCAAGACTCTTAACATCCGTCTTCTGGCTGAGGTCAAGGAGTCAAGGTGGAATGAGTTTTTCCCTTCAGACTTTACCCCTAAAGGCAGGTGGAGGGTCCTGTATAAGCGTCCTGTTGAAAAACGGATGGCTGACCTCCAGTGGAGGATTATACATGGAGCTTTAGCTACGAACAGACACCGAGCTCACCTTGATCCAAGTGCTGGGGAGGGGTGCCCTTTTTGCAGCAGAGTGAAACAGTTGAGCACCTGGTAGTTTCTTGCACGCGGCTAGCAGGCTTATTTGGGCTACTGAAAGGATGGGTGGAAGGGTTAGGGGAAGTGTTTTCACTTCCACTCTTTGTATATGGGCCTAAATATGTAGCAAAAAGAGGAGTAACTCTCTCTCTCTGATTAATGCTATTTTTGCAACTGCTAAGCTAGCAATGTGGAGGAGCAGGAAGAACCAGATGCTAGGGCAGGGCTGGACAGACGTTGTTCAGAGTGTGAAGGGTTTGGTGGCTGCTCGGCTAAAAGTAGAGCATGCCTTTTACAGTGTGACCAGCAACCTGCCTGCTTTCAGGACTCTTTGGGGGGTCAATCATGTTCTATGTACGGCTGGGGAAGATGGTACGCTGGAGCTGAATACAAAAATAAAAAAGTGTTTATTTTTATGTGTGAGCTTTGATATGACTATTTAAAAAGAAAAAAAAGTGTCAAGAATGTGATGAATTTGTAAGTTTTTATTTAAAATGACTTAAATAAAGGTTTTATTAAAAGTCAAAAAAAGTCTCTCTCTCTCTCTTTCTTTCTTCTCAGCTCCAAGATGGACTCTCATGTTGACACATGTTGGCTTCCACTCAGCACACCAGCTCA
Source organism: Gobionotothen gibberifrons (assembly GCA_943591055.1). Lineage (NCBI taxonomy): Eukaryota > Metazoa > Chordata > Actinopteri > Perciformes > Nototheniidae > Gobionotothen > Gobionotothen gibberifrons. The sequence continues at coordinate 71,657 of CALSBZ010042078.1, read as the reverse complement.
GTGATGCTATTTGCATAAAGTCACAGAGACTATATTAAAATGTTTTTTTTGTTGAAAATACTCCACTCCAACTTCATATACACATGCTTATGATGAGCCTTCATGCAGCATGGAGAACACACAGGCACCGTTCTGCCCTGCTTATTGAAAGCAAGTGACTTATATGATGACATGAGATTATCATAGGCTAATGCAAATCTGGTTCACAAGGCCAAAAGGAGAACTGGTTAGACCAAACTTAACAGAATGAGAGAACATTTGTGACAGAGAGAAGGTCACTATCCTTGTGCTGATATTATAAATAAACACAGGACAGAAAAATAAAAACAAAGAAATGGACGACATAACATACGTCACAGCCTTGGTGAAACCCTTTCAAGGCTCCAATAACAAGTGTACTCCCATTTCCCCAACAAAACCCCAGTCCAACGCATTAGACCCTCTTAAGGACCGGTTCACTGCTCTTACGTCAGTGCCTTTTGTTGAGAAGTTTTACAAAAATGGAGACAGCAAAATGGCACAAAATATTTGAAAAGGCTTCCAAACCAGAAGGCTGTCAGCGGAGTGAGGAACAAGTAAGGCTTTTACATGATTCTTCATTTAATTCAAGCTCATACATTTACAATGTATTGGATCGAGGGTCACTCAGACTAAATGTTCATCTATGTTTTGTCGATGGATTCAGGAGTGCTTTAATGTTAGTGCATGTTCACAAGGCTGCCAGAGTTCAGGGCTTTGAAAGCTTATTGTATATGTTCAGATCAGTATGTGTTACCGGTGATAACTTGGAGGATGAAAACAAACCACTGAAAGCCACATAAGGAGAAAACATTGATAAAAACCTTTGACCTCAACACAGGAAATAAAAACTATCTACTGTTACTGAGTGATGAAACGATGAGGTGACAGGGGACAGCCACAGGTTTATTATCTTTTTCAAAGTGCAGAGTGGGAGGAGAGATCATACGAATATAGGAGAAATCAGTCCTTGTTAATCCAGCTGTCTGATCATCAGTTCAATAAAAAACAAGAGCAGAGGAACTACAGAGGCAGACTGGAAGAAGTGCAGAACTGTTAATAAGAGATAAGGAAGGTATTACACATAAAGTGAGTGTGCGTGTGCGACACATTTTGGATGAACGGTTAATCTGTGGTCGGTTCATGAAGAATTTAACATATAAAAATGTTTTAACTAAGGTTTTTCTTCATTCAACTTAACCTGTTTAGCCCTGAGCCTGTTTTTCAGGTCTCAAGCTCGAAAATGACATTCCCAGAACAAATGACCATATCTTCCCTTCTAAAAGGGTTACATTAATAATCTTTTTTCTCAAAGTAATGATAAACCTGTGAGTTGGATGTAGAAAAGTCAGAATCAATATAGATGTTTTTTATTTTAAAGAAAATTCAGATTGAACATAGTAAAAAACTGTAAACTATAGTGTCTGTCCAAAAACTATGTTTTACTTATAGTGAAAACTACCCTTGGATGATGGTAAGGTAGACTAAAAGCTTTAGGAATCCAAAGTACAACATATAATAAGTACCCTGTATCAAGATTGATGCAAAACAAGTGACATTTGACCTTTTTAGAGAGCTTTAGCAAAGAATACTCCACCTCTGAGGTGATTTGGGTGGAAATGGGGGTTTTACCGTTTCTCTGGAACCCATTGGTCGATTTTGGTGATTGACCGTTAGAGCCAATAGAATTGAAGGGGAATCTCCCCACTCGCACACATGGTAACAAAAAAAGGTGGGGGCTTCGCGCACACAGTTTTGCATCAGAGTGAAAATATCTCTAGCTCTGACATCTGGAAATGGAAAAGCAGGTATATTGCTTATGGATTATCAGAAATCATTTCAAAGGGACACAGACACATTGGATTAACCTATGGATTAACTTCAGCAGCATTTTTATTGTTTTAATGCCATTGAAGACCACTTTTGACCAGAAAACAACCAAGGTGAGCCATCTTGCCATTTTTAGCTACCTAGCGCCACATGTTCTGATGTCTGTTTTTGTTTATAAAGTCGCAAGTTCGTATCATTGAGTGATAATGTCTGCACCCATCGATTCTGTGTCATCTCACGATGTGTTGGATTTGCAGAAAAGATAAATAATAAGGTTTTGTGAGTGAATTTCGGTGCAGTAATCTGTTAGCATTTTTCGCTCGTTGCTAATTCAGAGGCTCAGCGTTAGCATTGTGGGGTTTTTTTTGAAAAAAAAAAGTAAATTATCAGTTAGATGAGTTTCTTCCCGTTACATGGATATAAAACATTCATAGTTTATTAAATGAACATGCCCTCAGACACTGTTTTCCTGCAAGATGTTGCGGGAGGGCCCGCTCTCTGGCTTAACAGGTTGAGTCCTATCCTCAGGATATTTCCTTTAATACTCACGTTTTGATCCTTCTGTTGTAATTTCTATCTTATACAAGTCAGATAAAGCATTGAACAATTTTCCTTGAAAATAATCCGGGAAAACTAAAAAAACATAAATCTTCAAGTATACGTCATTATCCTTTCCTCTAAAACACCCAATACTTACAAAATAATTACAGTACAAATTATTTAGACTTTACTCGTTAACCATAAGGCTATACAAAATACTAGTAAAAAATAATAATACTTGTTCACTGTACCTTCTTTTAACTACTAATAACTTTTAACTACTAATAGCAACCAGTGAGTTTTTACTACGTACTGATTCATTTGATGTTAAGTTCTGAGTTCCAACATGTAAAGCGAGTTTCCAGGGTTCACAGTGGGCTGAATTATAAAGTACCGAGCTTCATACAGGGCTGCACATCTAAGGCTTAGAATTAGCTTTGTGCCATTAAGATAAAGCAACACTTTCTCAGAATCAAGCAAAAAACGATCTGTGGTGTAGTGGGCTGTCACTCAAAAACGGAGAAGCCAATGGGGACGAACCCCTGAAAGTCCCGCCCACCTGAGATGTTTGAGCCAGAATCGCAAACAAAAAATGAAGGAGCGCAAATGAGAGAGCTGCAGCGAGAGCACAAGTCTGATCATTGAGAAAGAAGCAAAGAGAACTGCAAACAAAAATATATGTTAAAACAATTTAAAAAAAGACTTATAGTTTACATGATTACACAAATGATTTGTTTGCAACTTATAGTTTTATTTTTTAAATTAAATCTATTTAGCTTGACTCGGTTTTTTGTTCTCTAACGGCCCGTCCACACAGCGGCGTGCGTTGACGCTTCCAACGCTTCTGCCCATTCACTTGAATGGGGTGACGTCACGCTTCACCAAACTGCATTGTGGGGAGCGTAGCTACACTTTGCTCGCGTTGCTCGCGTCAAGAAGCTTCAAATGTTGAGCCATGTTCAACTTTTGAAGCTTCGACAGAGGCGTCAGCCAATCAAATCCCGTTTATGAAAATCTGCCAGTACAACTGCTAGCCAATCAAACCGCGTTTATGTTGGGAGAGCCAGACCGCAGTTTCGCAGGTACTCCGCAGCACCACTGAGAGAGCCTCCCCGCTGCTGCTGCTGCTGCTGCTGAAGGAAGGTGGAACACTTTTTTCCCCCCCTCTCTTTTCTCCCTCCTTCTGCTGCAGGCTAGCAGGCTAGCAGGCTAGCACCCTTTTTTGCTTTGTATGTCTGGGGCGGGAGATTCATGTGATTGGTTGTTGGTCGCGTTGCTCGCGTTGACTCCCCAAGCTTCAGACACACCCACCGCCAAGCTTCAACACACGCCGCTGTGTGGACGGGCCGTTAAACTCTTAGTTTTGCTTGATTCTAAGAAAGTGTTGCTTTATCTTAATGGCACAAACCTGATTCCATAGTCCCAAATGTTCTCAGTTCTGCACAGCATTGTGAAGTTTGCGTTAGTTGTCAAAAAAGTATTATATTATTATATATCTGTATGCAGTGTTTACGCCAGACCAGGGCTGAGAGGGCGTCTGCCCCCCTTGCGGAAACGCTGTCTGTATGTATATATGTATGTATTGTTTGCAGGGGGCTTTTTAATGCATTAGTGTTTTCTTTTATCTGAGAAAAAGTGTGTGTATAAAACACACAGACGGTGATAGAAGACAGGTTTGAAGTGAGGTGATGCAAATAAGTTCAGTTCATGGATGGAGCATATACTTGCATGTGTATAAATATATATATATATTTTTTTTTAAATGTTTCCAGATTTCTTCCCATGTTAACTGCCAGCAATCAGTAAACAGAGGATGATGATCATCATGGGAATTATGTATGTCCTGCTGCAGGGAATCAATATCATTTTATTATTAATCAATAACCTGCCAGCTTCCTGCCAATTTTACCCCAAGGGTTTATCTGACCTTATGTTTGATGACATCAGAGTATTGACCTAGGTGTGAATCGATCGATCCCACCCACACGTTTGTGTTGCTCAATTTTTTAGATTGACATACATTCTAAACATTCAACAGTGCATGAACAGATAAATTAAACCTGCAAGGGCTGCAGGTAAGCAAGCAAGCACACACACACACACACACACACACGATAATTTAGCTGTCATTATGTTGTCAATAAAACCCAGAGAGACTGTGAACAACATGTGTATGAGTAGTCGTTTTTCTTCTAAACAAAGTCTCAGCAGTGAATGGAACATGTGGCGGATCTTTTAGTGAAAGTGCAGTAGAAGCTGAGGAATATAATATTATCTTTTATCACAGCCAGTGAAGTGAACAGTGAGAGAACGCACAGCACCATGACCCTGAAACGGGGGGTTACGTATTGTAACCCTAGTTATATAAGCACAGGCGGAGCCCTCTACTGGACTCTATGGGTACTCCTCTCAACCATGCTATGCGAGCATTCACCTACTCAGTTGCATAAACGTAGCCGGCCAATCGGGGCGATCCTACCTGAATGCGCTCGCAGGCCCACAGTATATAAGGCGGCTACGCCTCCTGACTGTCATCCTACACCCTCTTCAGCGAGCGGCATAGGAAAGACAGGGCCCCTAGGTAGAGGGCTCCGCCTGTGCTTATAGAACTAGGGTTACAATACGGCAAACAACCTCTGCAGGCAACGCATATGCAGCAACCCCAGCGGTACCACGAGGTGAGCAGCCACCATGAGACCCAGAGTCTGCATGATGGTCAAAGCTGTCACCGTTGCCCCCTGTCGCAGTCTGCAAACTGCCTGAAGCAGGGATGCCTGTCTGCTCTCTGACAGGGTGGCACGTAGTCTGCCTGCATCGAGTAGAATCCCCAGATACTTCACCTGCTGGTGAGGTATGGGACTGCTCTTCTTCCAATTGACCGCAATCCCCACTTGGATCAATTGGGCTGCGTTTGCCCCTTCCCTGGACCTGGCCATGACTATGACGTCATAAAAGAAAACCCTCATGATATGGTCGCAAAGCGGCTGAAGCGCTTTGGCCACACATTTCCAGCATGTCATGTGTGAGACACACACACACACACACACACACACACAACAAGCATGGCTTCCTGCAGTTCAGAAACGACAACGTGTCTGTCACTCTCTGAACAACTGTTGTCATTGCCTGACCCCAAACAATAATGCACAGCATCATGCGCTTCAGGCTGACAGTTAGCTTTGCAGGTGCTGATGAATTAAATGCAACAAACAATTAGCTAGGCTGCTGAAAATGAGATTGATTGATCCCGGGCTGATACGCTACATAATTGAAATGCACGCCAAGGTTCTATGTCTTAAAATAACACTATTAGTTATGTGAATTAAGAATTTCAAAGGAAAAAATATAATGCAAACACTAAGTTCATGACAATTTGTTTTTTGTTTCTTTGAGCTTACAAAGAAACAAAAAACAAATCCAGATCATAGTCAGATGGATTAAAGGTAACACAGAAAATACAGGTAGACTCCAACTTGACAACAACTCCAGTAGTATTTTTTCCTTGTTAGTCTGTGAGTGTAATCATTGTAACATGTGATGATATTTAGCATTGCAGTTGATGTGATGTCATAGCAAGAATGATCTGTAGTTCATACCTAACTTATTATGTGAAGAATAGATAGGGAGGTCCCACATTAACAGGGGCCGGAGTATAACCTGTGGATTTAACTGAGTTTTTAAATGTTTCATTCCACAGGAGATGCATCAGGAAAACCTTCTTACAAGCTTCAAGAGAAAGTACACAGGATGTGAGTGGCACGGTTAAAAAGGCCTGCATCGAGAACCACTGCCCTGCAATCTGGTTTCCACTTGGTCAATTATTGACTGTGTGACTAAGCCCTGGAAAACATTCACCATCAAAAACACCTAGAGAAAAACATTGATTACACGTCCCCTGTGTAAAAAGCCAAAGAAAGGCAATTGTGACCACATGGCTTTACATGATGACTGAGCTGTGACAAAACCACCCACTAAAAATAGCACATTCAGGAGGCCTATGTGAAAATTGTCAAAATGGATAAACCAGCTGCAGTTCGAAGCTCGCTGCAACCATTGCCATGTGTGTGATAACCCAGCGGAGTAAGAAGCACGTTGCATCAGCTGAGAAAATAACCTCTTTGGTTCAGATTGAATCTCTAGTCATTGCTTCTCACATAACATACTAAGCATAGAGTAGAAGAGAACGGCAGGATTTAAAAAAATAAGATACTGTAAAAGCCAAGGCTATGACTGACACAATCTATAATTAGCTGCTGTGTAATCTAGTCCAACACTTAGATAAGAATAAACATGACATGTTAAAAAAATTCTTGGAATGGTTCTCTTTCTAATATGGACAGATAGCTATCTTGGCTAACTATGAGCACCACCACAGTGAATCAGACGGACTGCCCCGATGTGAAGGTTCCTGACCCTCTCTTCTTCACCATCGGTGTGGTGAGCCTGGCTGAGAATCTGCTGGTTGTGGTGTCCGTCATACTCAACAGGAACCTCCACTCCCCCATGTTCTGCTTCATCTGCAGCCTGGCAGCCTTCAACACCATGGCCAGCCTCGCTAAAACCTGGGAGACCCTGATGATTGTGTTTGCCAACGTGGGCCAGCTGGAGAAGAAAGGTTCCTCTGAGAAGAACCTGGATGATGTGATGGACTCCTTGCTGTGTATGTCCTTCGTTGGCTCCATTAGCAGTTTCCTGGCTATTGCTGTGGACCGGTATGTATGAATGGCTTGGATTTGCACGTTTCCAGCATTTTTAAACCATATGCTTCAAAGAGTGAGGGGTAGACTTGCATCTGTGATGGTATACATTTATTCCACCCCACTAATACACCAGAATCCCCGTTGCAAAGCAGTTTAGTTCCATTTTACTGCTGTGCTCTTTAGTTTCTCTGTGGACTGTGGACGCTACAACCAATTATCCTCTGCTCATATTTAAATTCATCAGGCCTCACTAACTAGGACTCTGGGGAGAATTTGGTGAAAGTCTGAACTTTCCTCAGGGCTCTGCCTCATAGATCCAGAGCTCATTTAAAGCCCACTGCAATATTGCATGCACGCTTTACCACAAGGACTGTAAGTGTCACTTTCAAGTAGTACCTTGTTTACAATATGTTACACCTTCCACACATTTCAGATCATGCGAGTATGGTATAGAAATATGAAGTGGCTCTAAAACATGCATGAAATTCATTCATCAAATTATCCATAGTTGCTAAATGTGTCTCTCCAGTTTGAGGAAAGGCCAGGTGAGGCATAGATTTTGAAAACAAGCTTAATGAGATTTCAGTTGGACCTTATACTCATTATTTATGCAGTGTACAGCACAAGTGTAACAACGCCAACATCTTAACTGAGCATATAATAGAATCACTTTCTTTCCAGCTACATCACAATCTTCCATGCTCTGCGATACCACAACATCATGACTATGCGGCGCACAAAGGCTATCTTGGGGGTAATCTGGATAACATGCGGGGTGTCAGCCGTGCTCATGGTGAGGTTCTTCGACTCCAAGTTCATCATGATCTGCTTTGTTGCCTTCTTTGTCGTCTCCTTGGCAATTATCTGCTTCCTCTACTTCTACATGTTCATGCTGGCACGCATCCATGCCAGAAAGATTGCTGCCCTGCCCAGCAGCAGTGGGGGGAAGTTTGGCCGCCAGCGGTGGAGGGGCAGCAGCATGAGAGGGGCCCTGACTCTGACCATCCTGTTTGGGGCGTTTGTTGTGTGTTGGACGCCGTTTTTCCTCCACCTCATTCTCCTCATGGTGTGCCCCATGAACCCGTACTGTGAGTGTTACCGCTCCCTGTTCCAGCTGCACGTGGTGCTGATGGTGAGCCACGCCGCCATCGACCCGGCCATCTACGCCTTCCGCAGCGCCGAGCTCAGACACACCTTCAGGAAGATGCTGCTCTGTTCAGACTGGAAGCAGCGATCATAGAGAACATCTATTGGCTCCTTTTGTTTATCCAGTTGCTCTTTACGTGCACACTGCTCTAAATTCATTTGTTGCATATATTCAGTGTTGCGAAAGCTATTTGAGGGCATAGCTTTGTAAGCCACCAACATGTATTCACACAGGAAGAAGTTGAACTACAGCAAAGCTACCCTAGACAAAGGAAGTTCAGCTAACTAAAGAACCCTTAACCCTTAGATGCCCGAGTGACTGGACCCTACACTCTTCCATAAGTGGGTCAAAAAGGACCCGTATTAGAATAATATGTGTTTTTATGCCATTTGTCATTTTGGTTAAAAAAAATCATTTGTATAATATTTAGTATTATATTTTTGGTTCACACTAGAAATATTTAATATTGAATTTTTCACTATTTGTAATTTTAGACATATTTTTTTACATTTTTTACCCACTTATGGAAGCTTGGGGTAGTAATACAAAAACTACAATTTCTTAAAATGTAAATTTAAAAAGGCATGATATCCAAAACATGTTTTTTGAGGAATAGCTGGAATATGAAATGATAAAAAAAATGTAATTACAAAGATACTCGAAGAAAACCACCTCACCGGGTCAAAAAAGACCCACTTATGCATCTAAGGGTTGAAAAAAATAAAAATAATTGAGTTTATAACAAAAGTGCCTTGTTCACAGGTCATTAATTATTATTATTTTAAGGACAAAAAACAATTGACATATGGAAGGAATGGTAAAAAGTACAATTTGTTATGCTCCAAAATAGTTTATAAGTTAACTACACCAAAAATAGCAAAATTGTAATGTAACTACTCGAATCACCGTGCAAATATAAATTATGTTGAAATACTCCTAGATTATATCGAATACACTTAGATATAAAACAATAGATGTGACATTCCATAATGTATTGCTGTTCAAGGACGGAACATTATGCTAGCAATCTATGTTGAAGGGCCTCAGGTTTGTTTTTGTAATCATTGTATTTATCTACCAACATATTGATAAATATATTAAATCAAAGTAATGAGCCAAAGACAACGGTACCTGCCCTAGAATGAACCAAAAGCACAAATTCAATAATGAAGATAAACTCATAATTAGGCGTATATTTTGCAGACAATGCTCTTTTTCATGTTTTCACCCTAATCTGTGGGATCTGTCTTTGGTAGCCTAAATAGTGGTGCAGTGATGAATTCTTTTTGTAGGCCGACCCAAAAGTTAGCATTTTAAACTCCCTCGACATAAAGCAATGGGATTTTTCCCTTGTATTTTGGCATATTGCAGAAACTAAGAGGACGTTTATGTTATTTCCACATGATATTCATCAGAGAAATCTCCACCAACAACACCACTTGATGATTTGTGTCGCGAAAATGTAAACCAGAAGAAAAAAGCTCACATGACTATAAACAAACTACATCACTGTGACATCAAGTCAACAGCGCTTAGCTGAAGGCAGAGATGGCAAAAGTACACATCCTTTACTCAAGTAGAAGTACAGACACTCATGTGTTTAAAAATACTCTGGTAAAAGTAGAAGTACTGACTAAACCTCTTTACTCAAGTCAAAGTAAAGAGGCTTCAAAATGTACTTAAGTCAAAAGTACCCATAACTACCAGCTGTTTTAAAGAGTAACTGACCTCACTTTATATTAATAGAACAATAAATATCTTCTATTTCAAATGGTAATAATGTCATTGTTAGCTAATGAATGTTTCAACACTGAACAACCACCATTTAGAATACAAGCAAAGAAAACAAGTGGGGAAGGGAAGAAAACGCCTAGGATACACTGTAGATTCTAGGGTGACTACCTCTTCTTTGGAAACAACACAACAATTATTATGGTAATGCTTTAAAAAATATGGTGAATGAGTTATATGGTGAACTTTATTTAAATGTGTGTGATTGTTACGTCCCCGCTAAGGTCTAGGGACCTGGAGACAATAACACACAACAACCAATAAAATGAGGGAGTCAGCGTAAAGGTTAACAAAAGTTGTATTCCTTGAAAACCAAAGAACTGAACAGAAATACTCTTTGTGTGAGGAGGAGGACGAGACAAAGGAGATTGTGCCAAACAAAATAAATAAGCATAACAAAACCAGGCCTATCTCTACATCTATCCTTTGAAACCAAAACTCAAACAAACACACTCACTAACTAAACTACTCCGAACTGGACAAAGTTAAATACAGGGGTGGCAACAATCCGCTAACCTAGTGTGTCTAAACATTAGTGACCTACGTGATGAGAAATGTACAGGGTACCCCAGACTTACCTAACTCCTCCACCTCTCAACACACACGCACGTTCACAAAGGTCAGAGACAACAAAGTAGTATCAGTTTCTAACAACAGTCAAATTCAGGCTCCTCAGTCAGCAACAGGCCCAGGGTGAGAGAGAGGGAGAAGACTTCCTGGGTGCCTCCTTTATGGTCGGCCCTGGCTGCTGATAGGCCAGCTGAGGGTGAGAGGATCCAATCAGCCGTCAGACTCAGGTGCACAGGCAGGAACTGATCAGCTGCTGATTAGCTGTGGGGAAGACAGGAGAGGCTTCCCAATACTCAAATTTCCCCTCCTCGACTCCTCGGCTCCTCGGTCCTCCGGTAGTGACCCGGAAATGAATTTCAGCGCACCATTTTGAAGGACATCTCATTTCTCTAAATGCACACCGAGGATCGAGCGTCGAGGAGGCTCTCTGGAGGAGCTATAACCGAGGATAGACTGATGGTTCCTCCACGGCTCCTCCGCGGATGCATTTCCGGGAACGGTGGAGGCGTGACGCACGGCCGGAATTATCTCAGCCAATGAGAGCTCTGCATGCATCCCCTGGATATTATTTTCGAAACTGCTTTCATCGCGACACAATGTTTCCAGTGAGAACAGCTGTGAGGTCCGTGCAGAAATCAGAGCAGTGTGTAAAATATATATCACTCAGTGTAACAGGCCTACTCTCTTTATTTGCTGTAGTTTAGTAGATAACTACAAACAAAGAGTCGATATTTTTCTAAAACCATTTAGTGCTTCACATAATAAAATACACAACGGCTGTAACCTAATTATCCTTTAGGAGCTGTAGGTGTGTGTGGTGTGTGTGGTACAGTGCGTAGGTGTGTGTGGTACAGTGTGTAGGTGTGTGTGTTGTACAGTGCGTAGATGCGGCGGACAGACGGGTCTCAGTTGGTTTGGTGTCCTCTGCTTACTTTTGATACTTGTTACAACTTTTGGCCCGTAATTTCAATTCCCCATTCCATTTGGATTGCCGGAGCTGTATAACATTAACATGCTTATTGTAGTTGTAAGTGTGCACTGCCTTGCGGCCTGAAGCACCATCCTTGATGGAGCATATGTGGGCTGAAACTGTATTTGACAGGAAAGGAGTGAGCAGAGGGTAGAATTGTTGATTCTTGTTCTGTTTTCTGTGACAATCTTCCTCACCCTCTGATGCTGCGTTCACACCGGACGCGATGCGAATATTCGCTTCGCTCTAAACGCTCCTATCGCATCGCTCTAGTCTAATCTAGCCACCGCGGCTGCCAGCTGTGTTTACTCGCATCATTCAAACAAGACGCGCTGGCTCGGGAGCTACAACTACAACAAAATGAACATATTTTACCGTGATTAAATTGTAATACACGTTTCTAAATGATGCCGACGTAACAACATACTGATACCGGTTAGTACAAACCATGAATTAATGCTTGACAAGTCTGCAGACAGACGGCAGGCGAAAAACCTTTTAAAATGCTTGTTTTTCTGAATGGAGATTGGGTCGAGCAGGCTAAGCTAACGTTGTATATGCTCACTCCACACTCATAACAACGGCATACAGACATAAATAAACCAGCGACTGTATTCACCATGACACAGACAGTCTGTGGTTTGTACTTGTTTAACTTTTGTACAGTTTCTGAACGGATATGAGGAGCTGTGATCTCTGTGTGCTAACTGCTAACAGCTAATGGCTGATGTTTTCTGGTAGAACGTCAGTAACGGCAGGCTGAGATCCTCACCACTGATTGGCTTCCGCGAGAACGCGTCACCTGAATTTGACGCTCAAGTTGAAAAAATTGAACTCTCGCGTTTGACGCGGCCCCCTTCAATCGCGTGATTCGCGCCGCGTCCACCGCTTCATGCGCGCCGTCGGAGCGAATTCGCGTCTGATCGCGTCTCTGCATTGACTTTACATGTATCGCGCCGCCCCCAAACGTCGCATCGCGTCCGGTGTGAACGCAGCATAAGACATTCAGTTGCGCCCGCTAGTAAAGAGACGTGTTACCATGGAAACCAAACAATGGTGTAGCTGTATTAAAGTCCCAGTGGAAACAGTCCGGGGGGGATATATCCAGTCTCTGATTGTGTTACGTTATTATGAGAGTGCTCTCATACTTTAAATGCTATATATTTATATACATATATTTGTGTGTGTCTGTCCGCATCTGTAGCCTGTTATTGTCTCATTATACCGCACTGTGAATGAATTAAAGTAAATATATAAGTTGTCATGAACACATCTGTCCATCAGACAGAGGGCTGCTGTGCCTCCTGTCATCATTAATGGACGTCTCTTTACAATGACCGCTCAGAGGAGAGGAGTTCTCATTTCTCTAACCGCCTGCTGCTTCCCCTCCTCTCTCCTCGGCTCCCCTCCTCGGCTCCTCTGCTCGCATCTCCTGTGGGCGGGACTAAGTCTTGAGGATAGGAGTCGAGGAGGGGAGTCGAGGAGGGGAAATTTAAAAATTGAGAAGCCTCTAGGGAGAAGAGAGAAAAACAGGAGGGAAGGAGAACCACACAAGTACAGCCTGCCTGGCACGTAACCCAACTCAATCGTTCTTGATGCCGATCATTTCGAACATCTCCCTCATATATGGCCATGGGTGAGGGAGATTAATATCTATGCTGCTCTCAGTCTTGTCACTAACTTCATCACCTGTCTCTGACTCTTCCTCTTCCTCCCTAACCTCCGTCTTTATTCCTCTAGCTGCCTCTGCGGCCAGGTTCTGCTTCGCTCCGTTACTGGCTGGTTAGGGATAATAAGGTGCAGCAGTTGCTTCTGGTTCAGAGGATGATGGGAATAGACAGAATGGACTTGAGCCGAGTTCTCATTGGTCCCTCTTCTTTAGAGAAGACCAGGAAATGATGGATACACGGATCCTGTTAAAATCAATAGGCACGCAAGTAACCAGCCTGTTTGGAAAATGTAAGAAGTAAAAAGTAGGCTACAGGCCTTTGTGTTAAAAATGTAAGAAGTCAAGTAAAAATAAAAATATATACTTAAGTACAGTAACAAAGTATTTGTACTCCACTACTTCCCACCTCAGGCTGAAGAGGGACTCGTGTTCATTTAGTCACTTGTTAGCAAAGTGTTTATCACCCATAGATGCTTCGGATATCCATCAGTGGGGTATTAACTGATGTGTTTTATGTCCTGGAACAAAAAGGGAAAAATCTATTCTATCTGTTTTTACAGTATGAGTGCCTTTTTCAGGCGTCTTACCAAAAACACATTTTACAATCGGAAACGGGATGTTGTTTTAGGACTTGTTCCTGCACCATTCTATTCTACATGGCTTCACACTACATTAACCATTATCTTTTGTATGACAATATGTTGGTTAGTGTTCAAAGTTGCTGTTAGTGTGTGATTTGGTACGTTACCATCAGCAGACTGGACTACTGTAATGGTGTCTTCACAGGTCTCACTAAAAAATCTATTAGAAAGCTTCAGCTGATTCAGAACGCTGCTGCTCGAGTCCTCACTAACACTAAGAAAGTGGATCACATCACTCCTGTTCTGAAGTCTTTACACTGGCTTCCTGTGTGTCAAAGAATATATTTCAAAAATACTGCTGCTGGTTTTTAAAGCATTGAATGGTTTAGGACCAAATTATTTGAACTGTCTCCTGCATAAACCATCCAGGAGTCTCAGGTCTTCTGAGACGGGTCAGCTTTCTGTCCCCAGAGTCAGAACTAAACATGGAGAAGCAGCGTTTAGCTATGCCCCGACTATCTGGAACAAACTCCCAGAATCCTGCAGGTCCGCTGCAACTTTTACAACTTTTACACTGCAGTATGGCTTTTATTCATGTATTCTATGCCTGTTGTGTTTATTTCATTATCTTTGCTTTTTAATGCCCGTTTTTAAATGCTATGTTATAATGTGTTTCTGCTGTATTTCTTCTTAAATGTCTTTTATTTTATTTTGTAAAGCACTTTGAATTGCCGTGTGCTGAAAGGTGCTGCAACTTGCCTTGCCTTTGCCTTGCCTTGCCTTGATTTACACTTTTTGCGTGTATTGTAAAGTGGCAAGTTGCTCAATTTGTCTTCAGATATTATGAACTAGCATTTAAGAATGCAGATGATCACTTCTCCTTGTTGTTAATGTTCCCATTTCCTGTACCTTTTGAGCTAAGCTAGCACAGCTGACATTTTAACAATGTTGTGCTGTTTGTAACTTATCTGTTTAGCTAACAGATCAATTATGTTGAGAGTTAATGTTACCAATCAGGATAACTTTGCCATAATGGTATATTTGCCTATTTCACAACTTGTTGTACTTGTAATCTTGTTTACTCTGTACTGTGTGTAAAGTGATGCCAGCCTCTCTGGTCTTTTTGGTAAAACAATGAAATGCTGCACAGCTGATAACCAGTTCCTTCCCATAGACAATCATGTAATGTTGCAATTGTATTTTATAGCAATTAAACTACAAGCAAGATACAGCTAAATGTAGGTAGACTACATACATTAACAATAAACAGATCTGTACTGCCACTGAGAATGGGAACAGCAGGTTCGCAGTGGGCCAAACTTTTACACCTGGTTCTCAAATAAAGGTAGTTCAAGGCTACGGACTTTTTATTCATTTTGTGTTTAAATGTGCACATGTGACGTTCAATCTATTTGTTGAGTGTCTGAGTGTTTCTGTGTATGATTTTTTTAATTCCATACCATCTAGCTATCTTCTCTCTGCCTTGCTGATTATCTACTACCCCACTCGTTTTCTCTCAGGACATGGATGTACTCGCATTTTAAACCAAGTGTCAATCTTTATAAATAACGTTTGAAATGACCGATCTGCACCACATGCACATGGGACACATATTTCCCAGAGACTGTTTTCAAAGATCATGTTATTATTTTTTCACATAGATCATAATCTTGAGGTTTCCATCATTCACAATTTACCACAGTTGATGCAAACAATTATATGAAGACAGCTCAGAACTTTGCCTTTTGCTTTTATTCACTCAAATTAATAAAATACATACTTTTGTGCAACATCGCCAACACTGACATCAGTCGTTTCTCTTGCAGTTCACATTTATATTTTTGCATGCCATGAATTTACCATAACTTACATGACACATGTAACTGTTATATCAGCCCACTCTCTCTCTCTGCGTACAAATGACACGACTTTGCAAAGTCGTGCAATAGATACGCAGAAGTCCGTTTTTGCGTGCATATGATACGCCCACGTTTGTTATGAACGTATGTCAAATATATATATGTATATTTTTCTACAATTTTCTCCCACGTTACGTTTGTTGTGAACGTATCTTAAATACGTTTATTTTTTACATATCTTTGCCATTTATTTAACCCTAACCATAACCCAATAAGCTGCTGTGTCGTTTATTGCACCGCAAACATTAAAACTGTCATTGGAACGGCGATCAAGCCTGAAGCCACAGAGCTCTTTGTTTTAATGTTTGAGGTGCAATATCAGCGTATCACATGCACGCAAAAACGGACTTCTGCGTATCTATTGCACGCCTTTGCAAAGTCGTGTCATTTGTACGCAGACTGTGAGACCGGGTTGGTTATATGGGCTCACTTTACAATAACATAGGGCTGATCATGCAATTACTAAGTGGGCTTCCCCTAGTGTAACATTACATTCAGTGTTTTTGCTGCCGTTTCTTTCGGGACAACTAAGTACTTCCCAATAAATAATAACAATGATATCATTGGGTTTTAATAAAAGCACTTTACCATGTGGGCATGTACATTTGTTTGTATATTCATATGCTCTTCTTTTGATCTCACAAATACAAAGCACTTACAAAGAAAATTAATGGGGAATACAGTAAGGCCATTACAACATGATTTTGATCCATAAACATCTCTTGTCCCAGAGTCTTTATGCATAAGATATGCCACAGATAAATCAAAGACACAACTAATAGAGGCTTGCTCTTTTTGAAATACATATTACAATGAAACACTAGAAAGAAATGTTTAGCTTCTAGCACCAACAAGGGATAACTTTAGTCATGAACAGCAGTTTCAGACAAGCACTTTGAAGCTACAATCCATTTGACATTTAAAGTGTAAACTGATGGCATTTTACATTGTTTCATACAAGCACTGGCAGGGCTGTGTCATGAAGAGATCATGGGTGGCACACAAAATATAGCAGCTATAAATAATATGAAGATACAAGATATATACAGAAGAGTGTCAAAATAATCATAGCAGAAAACGTCTATGCTAATGAGCGTTAGCATTTAAGGAAGTTGCTCATTAACTCAGAGTTTATGCTGCAGCAGGTGGAGGCAGGGCAAATGTAGTGTCAGCAAACTATCTGTTGACAGGTGATAACATCCGAAGGTTAAGCAGAAGCTTACTTTCCCCATTTATGTGCTGTTTACACGAGAACGCAAACGGTTGTATCCACTACTTTTCTCTTTCGTATAGCCCGTTCGTTCACACAAGGCCGTAACGGAAACGCGGAAACGGACCCCGCAAACGACAACGGGTCCCAAAGTGGATAGATCTGCAAACGGAACGCTCTGGGGGGCAAACGGTTCCGTGTGTACGCCCTATACGATCATTTCCTGATAACGATGGCCTAGCCCCGCCTCTCCCCACCTCTGCTGCTCACTGCTGTAGCATGGTCAGTAGCTACTGTCAGTAGCTACTGCTACTGAACATGCTACAGGTGTTAGTGCAAAATCTACAGCGCCTCTACCACAACCATCAGCAACAAGTGGACATGGAGAATTACATGAACTACATGTTGCTAAATCTACCGCGGGGCATAAACAGAAGGGCAACCATGGCAACCATGCCCTGGGGTCTTCTTTGCTGCTTTTGGTGTATTTTATGGCGAAAGTACAGCGCCACTTACAGGCCCGGCATATGTACTACAGCGTCTCCAGCGCTCCCGAGCGGTCTTGTTTGAACGGAATACTTTTTTTATATCGTATTCGGTTCGTTTGCGTTTCGTATGCCTTTCCGTGTAAATGGGGTCTTAGAGTGACACCACTAACAAAGTAACACTCCTCCTTATAGATATATTTAACAATTTGTTTTTCAATCACCTCCTGCCAGATTCCTCCAACTCAAATGAATTATGGGCGGAATTGTTCAGCCTCAGCTTACGCTGAATCAGGCGACATCACCTGAGGCAACTAACTATTGTGTATTCTCTGCAAAAGGTTTCCAATAGTGTCTTAATTCCCACAATGAATACATAAAGTAATTAAAAGCCAGCCTATAACGTTTCCTTCCCAACAGCATTTACGGTAGGGTTCACTTGTTTTAGTAATGAACAGTGTTGGGTGTAACGCGTTACAAAAGTAACGGAGTTACAGTAATATATTACTTTTTGCTGTAACGAAGTAAGTAAGTAACGCATTACTAATGAAATGTGGGTAATATATTACCCGTTACAATGCTCAGTAACGCAGTTACAACACATTTTAACCCGAAATTAAATGGTGTTTTGTTTTTTAAGAATGTACTAACATAGCGAGACATTCCGACACCAGACATTGTCCGGGTAGATTAGTAAACCTGTGTTTACCCTTCAAGCTTCGCGTCGGGATCTTCGGGGCAGTTGAATGTTATGCACCCTCCTCTATTCAAAAAAGAGAACGGAGCGAAAAATACAACAAATTGTGTCAGGTGCGCGTGACCTGCTCCGCTGCGCGTGCATCATTTCAAAAGTTCTTCCACAGCAGTGACACACACACATCTGTGGATAATCATTTATACGAAAATGGTTAAAGCAACCATCACTAAACGCCAGCAACACTGCATCTACTGCAGACAGTAGCAACAGGTCAGATGGGGACATCACGTTACCCTCCGTTGTGGACACTAGCTTACCCGCCTGACTCGCCGCCCTCGCCCCCGGAGCAGCAGTCTTCGTATAATAATAATGCATACAATAGCACCACGAATGGCTACAAAAAGATCTCATATCCCAAGCTTATCAACAAGCTGATGTTGCATCTGAAATGTTCTCCAGGTCACAAAGTCAACCTCACATGATGATGTGATACCAGTTTTCAAGCAGTAAATATTCTCTTCCCAGAGTATATGATGGGACCAAAGTGAGGATTTAGTACATGGTTTTAATAATACTTGCTTTTCAATGTTTGCCATTTCAAACCATGAGCTGGTTCAAATCAAATTTGCCTTGATTTACAATGTGTTCTCATTTGTTGTATCAGTACAGTTTTGAAGCTTTTGTGCTTTTCCTTGCCATAGTACACTTTGGACAATATGAAATATTTCAGGATTGCACTTTTAACTTACTTCAAATGTTCTCACTTGCTTGGTTTCAAAACATAACAAATCCCATTCCGTGTCCTGTTAGTGTTTACTTCCTCTCTGCCTTCTTCTGGTGATTTATCTGACGTCCAGCGCTCCGTCTTTTAACCTCTTTTCCTTTCTCTTTCTTGATCCTCCTTAGCAACCTTCATTATAGTCCTTGACAGTGGTCTGTACTACTGTATTAACAACGTGTCACATGTTAAGAATGTACAATCAGAATCGAGTATTCAACTAAGCCGTGTAATACAAGTTGTTAGTAGCCTTAAGGGCCTACAGTTGTTATGTTATACCACATTGCCCTTCATTGGATGTATAATGAGCTGCACTACTACTACATTTTAGCATTTAAAATACTTAGCCATTCTTTTGCGGTTATTTTGGTGAAAGTAACTAAAAAGTAATGTAACTCATTACATTTCAGAGACAGTAATATTGTAATGTAACTTATTACTTTCAAAAGAGAGTAATAAGTAATATGTAATATATTACATTTTGGAAGCAACTTGCCCAACACTGGTAATGAACATGACGATATCCTGTCTTAGCTTGTAATTTTTTTCTTTTCAAAAGGAAAAAGCAAAAGTATAAAGAACAGTACATTTCCTCTAAAATGAAAGGCAGGACACACACTGTTTTTCTATAATGCAGTTTCAAAATAATCATCGTTTCAAATGGTCCTGTCTGTCTGTTCAAATACTGTAATGTCAAACTAGCCACTTTGTATACATGGAGGATACATTAGAAAGTAGTGTAACCTTCTTACATACTGTGAGGGACCCCTCTCCAGGTAATTCCTGAGAGAAGACACAGTCTTGACCAAAGACTGTACTTGCTGAGAAGTGCAATGAACCATTTCACAAAGTGTATGTTTGATACTCTCGTATGGTTATGCTCCAGTGTCAGATTCAGTAGTTCATCCTACAAATCCTGTCATTGGTTTCATAGTCTGTGTCCCTCAGTACTTACCTGTTAGAGCGCAGATGTTGGTGAAGGCGTTCTTCAGGCTGTAACAACAGATAATCTCTTTAAAAGTCTTCCTCATCTCCTGACTCCTGAAGGCATAGATCATTGGGTCAATCACAGAGTTGCACATGATGAGGATGAGGTACATGTTGAAGTGGGACATAAAGCACACACAGTAGAGGTTCCGCGGACATGAGATCATCAGGATCAGGTGGAGGAAGAAGGGAGCCCAGCAGACGATGAAGATCCCCAGCAGGATGGTGAGCGTGATGGCCCCCTTCATGCTGGCCCGCTGGTGGATGGAGTTGTAGCCAGGGAGCGCGGCGATGCGTTTGACATGAGAACGCGCCAACATGAACATGTGGCTGTAGAGGGAGGCCATGATGAGCAGCATAGCAAAGAACATGGAGACCAGGCAGATGATGACCGGGGTTGTGTCTGAGTAGATGATGAAGACGATCCCGCAGCCCGTGCAGAAGGTCCAGATTCCCCCGATGATGCAGCCGGCTCTCCTCACTGTCATGATGTTGTGGTATCTCAGCGCATAGAAGATAGTGACATACCTGGAGATAATAACACATAACCAAGTCACCTGTGATTTCCTAAAAACCTTTGTCAATGAAATATTCAGAACAGAGGGATTACCTTCATAGAACCTTCAACATGGCGACAGCTTAGCCGACCGCTAGCGGCTAACAATGCTAACAGTACTAACAACGTGCAGACAAAGCTAACAGAGTGAACCAGAACAGAAGGGTTTACATCACATTATCTGTGATAACGCTGTCAGACGGTAGGCCTTCTGCTTTATCAGTGGTAAACGCTATGTAAGAGACAACTGTTAGCTAGACACACAAGGACTCACATGCACTAAAATGAATGTACAGCTAGCATGAGAAACCTGAGTAACTTTCTCTGCTACTCCACTATATACTAACATAAAACATTTGTATGCTGCTTTGTAATGCTCTGAATTTCAAATTGAGAACCTTTAACTTGACACTGAGATTTTGAATAAACCAATGAAGTAAGTTTATTTTGAATGCTTTATGGTTAATCTGTGTCATCTGCTAGAAGCTTTTCTGAAACAACATTATAGGCCTACATGGTATGTATACTTATTTAAATATATATACAAAAAAGATGGTGCCGCAGATGGCTGCTTCGGTGTTTTGGTGCGCTCTGTTTTGTCTTGTTTTGTGCGTTAATTCAGTGTTTACATACAGTACACCAAACTATTTCACCAGGGAAGAGCTCCTAAACATTAGAGAAACAACTCCAGCGGATTACTTTCCCACTTTTCTCTGTTCTTCCGTGGAATTATTGGACATTCTTGTAAAAGGTACCCTCACCTGCATCCGAGCAACGAAACGCCACAGGAGAGGGAACAACCCAGTCTCACGGCATTTCGTGTTATAGTCACGACATTTAATCTATTGATTCGTGTTCACCAACACGATTTTGCCCTTTTTTTCGTGTCACACAGAACGATTTTAAAAGCAATGTATTTCTACTGGTAATGTGTTTCGTGCCTGCAGAACGTCTTTTTGTCCGTTCGGGTCTTGGAAGACCGGAAGCTGTGGGGTTCATAAAAACATGTTCTTACTCAATATCAAGCCACAATTATTGCTTTTATTTTAAATCGTATAATGTCGGACTTTTTTTGTTGTCTGTGAGGAAAATAAATGTGGCTCAGAGCCTCAAAATACTGAAATCTGTATTTGTTTTAATTTTTTTTCCTTCTAATTTGTTATTCTTTTCTAAATAACACACTGTTATTTACTCACCAATAACACACAATTATCCTTGTTTTTATTTATTTGTTTAATTCCATAATCTCTGGCTTTTTTGGCGTCCGTCAGGAACTGAATTTCAAAATAAAAATAACCGGAAACAGACGTAGGCCTATAAGGGACATTTCGAGCATCATTGCGATACACAGCCACTGAACTGATTACCCAAGATCCTCAGCTATGGTTTAAGCTCACTGATGGATGTTTTAGCCGCAATGCATGTAGGGATATGGTGTTAATGCGATATGAAATCCGAAAAACATTTCTGAGTTTAGGATGGCCGAAGACAATACACTACCGATAATCCCCAGCTTTCGTTTAGGACTACTGTCCCCGTGATTCATCTTCAAGCTCTGGGATTGGATGTTGGAGTGGCAGTGCGCCAAGGTTACGCCGAGCGTCAAACCAGCCAGACTATCCAAAACTGGAATCGAACGCCCCCCCCCCCACCCAGAACTACACATGCTGGCTATTGTGTTTCGCAAAATGTTCTATGGGACGTCTCTACTGAACGTTTTCCCCACAATTAGAAGTTGCCAGTATTAAACACATTGGTGTTATCAAATGTAAAACATATAATTAATAAATGGGTGAAAATCGTTTGTGTCCATAATGCGCAGCATTAATATATACCCACATGACAGGTCATTGTTACTTTGTAATTCTACTAGTTACTTTGCAGATTCTGATTAATGATGTGAAATATAAACAACCCTTAAATCAGACTTTAGTTACACCTGAGTAAAATTCAGGGAAGGTGATTGTCAAGTGCCAACAATCAGGAGAGATATTTGATAGTTGGTGCTTGAGAAGACTAAAGATTTATCTGCAATTGACATGAATGGAAACGAGTAATAAAGTACATTCATTACTCGTTATTCTCTACTAATAGTTAATTAAAGACTGTATAATGGCTATTTTGCACATCCCTTTCAAGATTTTCTAAGGTTTATTGACATATCATATACACAACTACGGTGTAGTTATGCAATGAATGAAAAACTTGGGTCGCAGGTTCCTCAACAGCGCATTACAAGACATCTATCAGTATTTTTTGTTTTGCTTGTCTACCCTCCCTCCCAAATGTAAAGCGTCTTTGGGTTCAAGAAAAGCGCTATAAAAATATAATTTATTATTATTATTAATATGTGTGTATATGTCCTCCACCATTAAACTGTTATATTCTGCACATTTCTTATACTATCTACATACATAAGAGTATAATTTATGTATAATATCAGTTAAAATAAGTGCTTCAACATAGTTAACATTGCAGGAAAGCAATATATTAGACGTTAAGTACTTTGTCAGGCTTAATATTTATCTGTTGATACCCCCAAAGCTTTTTTCTTATTTAAAAGAAGACCTTAATCTAAAGTATTATTTAATGTTTAAATAAAGGTTAATTCGTTTTTCTGTTTTGCACCTCCTCCTATTAATATCTTTGTACATCCTGCACTAAACTGTTTTATTGTAGAGATCACTTATAGTATCTTCCTGATTTTTTATATTCTATATTTCTATCATTGACCTTCTACTTTCCCCCTATGAAAGTATGTACTCTTAATATTTTTTTCATCAAATATAACACATAAAAACAATAATTCAATAACGTGCTTTAACCACTAGGCGGTGCACACAAGGTACACACAGCCATAATAACTTTATATTATTAGTGTAGGACACTTATGTATGTACAACATCTGAAGATGTGTAGTTTTATTCATGTTTTCACATAATTTTACAGCATATTGCTATATTATTTCAGACTCAGTATTTACATTCTTATATTCAAAAGAAATCAGTAATATCTTTAAAAACTACAAGTCCTTTTATATCAGCTGTGCACCGTTATGGTGTAAATATAACTTCATATCTATGAATTAGATCAAATGTAAAAGTCAGCCGAATTAGTGTTGATACTGCAAGAAGACATATTGTGTGAAGAGAAATTGAAGATGTTAATTGTTGATATATTTATGATCCATGTCAAGTATTCAGTTTCGGCGGCATTTCTTCCAGTTTTTCCAAAGGTCTTCTCATCAGGGCTCTATAAATAAAGAACTACGGCAGATCTGTAATATGTAATGCAGCCGAACTGTGTATTACAATGCCGTTATGTGATGACTTTCAAAGAGAAAAGCAAGAACACTCGGAATAAAGTATTATTTTCTTTTTTAAAAAAAAGTTTTTCGGATTTCATATCGCATTAACACCATATCCCTACATGCATTGCGGCTAAAACATCCAATCAGCGAGCTTAAACCATAGCTGAGGATCGTGTTGGTGAACATGAATCAATAGATTAAATGTTGTGACTATAACACGAAATGCCGTGAGACTGGGTTGGAGGGAAACGGGCCAGGACGCTCGTACGCCTCCGGAGCGGCGGACTTTGCACACCGCTACCCTTAATATTTCTCTCTCGTTCCATAAGCAATAAACTGGACAAGCTTCAGCTACTGGTTAGTAGAAACAGAGACTTTTCTTCATCTTGTGTTTTGTGCTTCACTGAGACCTGGCTGTGTGGATCGATTCCGGACTTGGCGCTGCAGCTGCCAGCGGATCGTGACACGGAGCTCCCCGGCAAATCAAAAGGTGGAGGAATATATTTGTATACAAACAGTGGCTGGTGCGACGATGTGACAGTGACTCTGCAGCACTGTTCTCCCACTCTGGAAACTTTTATCATCAACTGCAAACCCTTCTATTCCCCCGCGAGTTCTCCTCATTCATACTGGTCGGTGTATACATCCCACCGCATGCGAACGTGCAGGACGCACAGCGGGGAGGACTTATCCGGACTGCCTAGTTATTGTTCTTGGTGACTTTAACAAAGGCAACCTCAGCCATAAACTCCCAAAATACAAACAGTTTGTTAAATGCCCCACCAGAGAGGGGAATATTTTGGATCACTGTTAGACCACCATCAAGGGAGCCCATCACGCCGTCCCCTGCGCTGCACTGGGCCACTCTGATAGGCAGAAACTCAAACTGTGTAAATCTGTAATGAGGACATTCAGACAGTGGAGCAGTAAAGCTATGGAGCAACTTCAGGCGTGTTTGGACTGTACTGACTGGGATATGTTTAGGACTGCTACTCAAAGTCTGGATGAGTATATAGAGGCTGTGACAGCTGTGTACCAACACGCACCAGGGTGAGTTTCAACAACAACAAGCCCTGGTTCACACCTAAACTGAAACAGCTTAGATTGTAAAAGGAGGAGGCGTTTAGGAGTGGCGATAAGGCACGTTTTAGAGAGTCGAAGTATTAATGTTTTAAAGTTAATTAATACTTGTAGGTACAGTACAGAGCCATTCAGTAGTTTAACATCTTGTGAAAGTCATTAAAAAAAAATGCCAGCGTTCTCCTCCGGTTTACAGGCACTGTGTAAATTATATATATAGAATAATTATGATGATGAATGCATTTTTTTACCACTAAAATACAGCAACACATCTTTGATTCATGTCGTTTATAACTGGAATATTATTATTATTATTAACTTTGCCTGTACAAAGTAGCCTGTCCAGGAAATATGCCCAAATCAAGAAAAACTGCGAGCCGGCAGGCAAGACGCTCCGCTTCTGAAATGCTTCTGAAACGCGCCCGGTAGGGTATGACGCCGGAGGAGGCCGGACCAAAACCGCGGCGCAGACGGACCCGGTGGAATCTAGGGGTGAGACAGGTTTCGATTTGGGGAAACTGCATGCGCGAAGCCCCCACTTTTTTCGGTAACGTTGGTGTGTATGTGGAAATTCCCCTTCGATTCTATTGGCTCTAACGGTTAAAAAGAGATGTCAATCACCAAAATCGACGAATGGGTTCCAGAGAAACAGCAAAAACGCCCATTTCCACCCAAATTACCCCAGAGGTGGAGTTTTTTTTGCTAAACCTCTCTAAAAATGTCAAATGTCACTTGTTTTGCATCAATCGTGATACAGGGTACTTATTATATGTTGTACTTTGGATTCCTAAAGCTTTTAGTGTACCATCCCATCGTTCAAGGGTGGTTTTCACTA
>CALSBZ010042078.1:0-45584 GCA_943591055.1 Gobionotothen gibberifrons | reverse complement strand
AGGCTATAATGTCCGAATAGAGAATCTACCTACACCTGAAGAATGCTTATTGTACTTTTATCCATGTTGAGAGTGAATGACACACAGCACAGGCACATCAGCAGGGTGCACTGACGCTGATAGTGGATCAATAAGTAGGTGGACAGCACGTGGTGCTGAAAAAGCCAATAGTTTGTAGTGTGAAAAAAACAACACCAGCTCACTAAATCATTCAAACGTAATGTTTACTTATATGTGAACAGTAACAAAGTTCAGTCAAAACATTGACAACAAAATCGGAGAAAGCCGCTTGATCATGGAGGGCGAGGGGTGGTGGTGTAGATGCTGCCACCCCAGTCGGCAGCATTGTTTTGAAAGGAAAGTTGATTCAAAACGTACTAAAGCTTTGGATCTTAATAAGCTTGTGAGCAGTGGTGGACTGGCCATCTGTAGAATCTGGAGAATCACAGAACGGCACCGCAACGTTCGCAAGCATTCAAACGTGTCACATGTTTTAACAATTAATTACTTAAATAAGCCTTTGATTATGTTCCGGCCCGCCATCTAGTGGCTCAGAATTTGTTTTGCCCAAGGCCAAACTTAATTGCCGACCCCTGAGCTACAACATTAAAATACTTCTAGCCAGATTGTGGACAGTAACAAAGTACATTTACTATACTATACTGCTCCACTCCCATTCAGGCAAATAGTGTTTCGCGAAGCTGAACAGCCAATCAGAGTGATTTATTTTGCCGGCAGCGGAAGGTGTCGGCACGGCCGAAAAGACATGACGGTGCGGGACACACCAATCTGAGTAGGGCGACAGGACGCTCAACGACGGCCAGACATCTATCGACGGCTGAAATTGGTTTGGTGTGCCAGGGCCTTAAGACAGATCACAAACTACAAGCCAAAAGCCTCACTCTCTATGAACGACCAACGCCTTGCAAACGATCTGAATCGTGTAGATTTGAAGACAAAGAGTTCAGTCCTGACACCATCCCCCGTGACACCTCCCAACAGCTTCAGTGTCACACCTCCATGTCCCCCTCCCCTTCAGTGTCCCATACCACTGACCTCCCCCGACACATCAAATTCTCTCTCAATCAATGAAAATAATGTAAACCGACTTTTTATGGCGCTTTTCCACTGCAGCAGGTAGCACGGTTGGCCCGGCCTGCTTTTTTTTGCTGTTGTTGTTGGCGAAACACATCAGCAATGACACGGGTGACAAGGGGGTGAGCAGGAGAGGTGGGGAGAGACGGGGCTATGGCGTATAGGGCGTACACACGGAGCCGTTGACCCCCCAGAGCGTTCCGTCCGCAGATCTACCCACCTTGGGACCCGTTATCGTTTGAGGGGTCCATTTTCGCGGTTCCGTTACGGCCACGTGTGAACTAACCGTCTATACGATAGAAAAAAGTAGCAGATACAACCCGAACCGTCGCCATGTAAACGGGGCCTTAAAGAGCTACTCCAGGAATTGGGTATTGCAGTTCCACCTAGTTAGGATATTCTGACTTTTAATCCATAAACTCCAATAACAGGATCAGTAGTTACATATTGGGCAGAAATTAGAGAGAGGTTGTTTATTTACAAGAGTTGAGCTCATAAAATGTTAATGACTGGAATATCCAAAAAGAGATCCACTGACTTGCTTATAAAATATATTTATTATCTTAATTAAAGAAGAAAGTGAAAGTAGAGCAAAGTAATTACGCAAACTGACTCTTTTGTGTTATTCATGAAATAAAAGGGCTGGTTTCTGTCCATCATTACCTGTCCACAGCGATGGCCAGCAGGCTGCACATTGAGGCCACCACAGAGATGCAGATCAGGGAGTCAAACACATTGTCCATCTGCCGGATGAAGTGATCCTCCACTACCAGCTGTCTGTTGTTTAGGAGGTAAATGATGATGGTCTCCCAGGCGTTGGAGACACTCACCAGCATGTCCGCTACTGCCAGACTGCAACAACCAAACAGGGTAGCTTAAGGTTAGAACAACATGGAAGCATAGATGTTTTAAAGATGCACATGAATCCAGGAGCCTGCAGGGTAGAAGTCATAGCTGATTGACAACACATCATGTCAGAGTGTAAAACAACAACTTAACTAGAAAATGCATTTCATGGAAAAAAATCTTGCTTGCAAAATCTTAAACCCAAATGCATTCCACTGCACTTGGGGTTATCACGAGGTGTGGACATGTGATCTATGCCAGCGGTTCTCAAACTGTGGTCCGCGAGGGTACTGCAGGTGGTCCGTGGAAAAAGCTAATTAAATCCATATGATTGGCGTTGATTTCATTTGAACAGGACGGCGCAAAACGAGAAGCATCCAAAACGCACTAAAGCTTTGGATCTTAA
The DNA here is from genome assembly GCA_943591055.1 of Gobionotothen gibberifrons. Taxonomy (NCBI): domain Eukaryota; kingdom Metazoa; phylum Chordata; class Actinopteri; order Perciformes; family Nototheniidae; genus Gobionotothen; species Gobionotothen gibberifrons. The sequence goes on along the minus strand of CALSBZ010042078.1, from coordinate 43,237 downwards.
TCAGTTTTTGAGGCGTTTTGCTGAACAGAATGGTAATCGCCGCATCATAACAGTGATTGACAGCTGATAGGAATAATATGATTGTTAATATCATCATATTAATTCAGACAAACATCGATGAGACAGTTAATTAATGTACTTATTGTCTGCATAGATTTTGTACCCCTGGTCTAAGAGTGAAACAAACAAATTCAGTTATTGTGCAGTTCAAATGCATTCAATTATGTCTGCCATCTTATATATTTCTATTTAAGGCTTTAATGATGTGCCACAATAATGTCACCTAATGTTATTCAGTTCAAATATCAATATTTTGGCTTTTCAAGTTAACATTGATTGATATGACTGCGATTAAATCAGCATATACTTCTGCCAGGGGATGCCACCCCTCAAAATCTCCTGCCACCCCATGAATATTTTTCTAGATCCACCCCTGAGTAGGCTATATTTTTCGTTTCGTTTAATAAGTTAATTTCAGGACAACTTTGGGAATTTGGGAGTTTGTTTTGAGATTTAAATAGTTTTGAAAGTGGAGATAGAGAGAGAGAGAGACACAGCGCTGTCTGCTTAGTTGCAATACTGTAGCTCAAGCCTTTATGCAACTTAGGCCTATACATTGTTTATGTTACTTATATGCTGGTGTGTCCATGGTTTTGAGTCTGTGTGTGTTGAGCGCAGCGCCGTCTGCTTTTTGCAGCACAGTAACTAAAGTAGGACTAAGCATACCAGTAGTTTTTTGTAGACCTGTCTGCCCGTTTTGTGAGTGCACTGCGCGCGTGCGCACTTGTGGCATTGTTTGGGATGACCTCATTAAAATAGCGTCCGCCGTCCTCTTTGAGAAACATACACAACGCAGACAGACACCGCTCACAAAAGTATCAGATAGGCTTCAATTTACTTTTGATTGTCTATAATTAACTATAAAAAAATATCTGCGTTTTAACACTACGTTTATATATGTACTTATTTGTATGGTTTGCATATGAGGTGGTCCGCGAAAACCCTTGATAATAAATAGTGGTCCGCATAAACAAAAAGTTTGAGAACCCCTGATCTATGCTGTACCCACGCTGACACTTCACAGTACAACATGACTTTATAAAAAGGGAACGTGAACCTCTGTGCGGGTACTGAAAAGGTTTATGAGGAGGATTCAGCAGACAGCTAGCAGAATCTGGAACAAAAACTCTAGCAGAACTGAGAGGGGGGGGGGAATCGGTGACCATGATAGCATGCCAAAATTCCATAACTTGTGTCGGACTATAGGTCAAATTAGAGCAGAATACCCAAAATAAATTTAATTATTCATCCTCTGGTGGAAAATAACTGTCTGTACTACATTTTATTTAATACAAATAATTAAATGTATTTGATTAATTCCAATATTTTACACTGAACTAAAGTAGTTGACTGATGCCTTACAAATGATGACAAAGCTCTAGAGACACATGTCTAGCGTGGCTGAAAAGCTAAATAAAATGCAATTTCAAATCAAAGGGCAATGCTGCAATGCCGCAGTAACCATTTCCATCTCTCCTTTATCACTTCCTGCAGAGATATATTCTAGACACCTGGTGCTATAAGTGGCGTTGCGATAATAAAAGGTATTTTTAAATGTTGAATCAAGAGTAACAAGGCACAGCTTCTACCTTCACACACAAATAGTCACAGACTTGTGCAGCTCTCAGCGCCTTGAAATTACAACTCCACGACAGCAGACCTCGGTAGCTGCAGATGAGGCTGATGGGATATGCATCTATTTGTATGTATTTGGTTACGAAGCAAAGTATTGAACACATTTAATTGACCTGCTGGTGGCGCTAGAGGAAAAGTCAGGGGCTCAAGATATTTAGATGCTCCCTATGCTTCCTATATTCCTACAAAATGTCAAAGCAGACTATTGAACCAACCCGATCTCACCAGAATGCGTACAAATGACACGACTTTACACGTCGTGCAATAGATACGCAGAAGTCCGTTTTTGCGTGCATATGATATGCTGATATTGCACCTCAAACATTAAAACAAAGAGCTCTGTGGCTTCAGGCTTGATCGCCATTCCATTACAGTTTTAATGTTTGCGGTGCAATAAACGACACAGCAGCTTATTGGGTTATGGTAAGGGTTAGGGTTAAATAAATGGCAAAGATATGTAGAAAATAAACGCATTTAACAGCTTATTGGGTTAGGGTTAGGATTAAATAAATGGCAAAGATATGTAGAAAATAAACGCATTTAAGATACGTTCACAACAAACGTAACGTGGAAGAAAATTCTAGAAAAAAAACGTATTTAACATACGTTCATAACAAACGTAACGTGGGCGTATCATATGCACGCAAAAACGGACTTCTGCGTATCTATTGCACGACTTGTGTCATTTGTACGCATTCTGGTGAGATCGGGCTGATTGAACAGTTAGTGAGACATAACAGTCCAAGTGATTGACTGACAGACTGACCATCAACCAGAGGTATGGACTCAAGTCACATGACTTGGACTCGAGTCAGACTCGAGTCACCAATTTGATGACTTTGGACTCGACTTGACAAAATCACAAAACACTTGCGACTCGACTTGAACACCAATGATTCGGGACTTGACTTGGACTTGAGCCTTCTGACTTGATATGACTTGATAATTTAATTCAGAGGTCTCCAACACGCCGATCGCGATATGCCGCTAGAAGAGCAGACTCCCGTCGGGGAGAGCAGAATCTTCAGCCGCTCCTACTCTTGCTGAGAATCCTTGCAGGCAGGGGCGGGTCTTTATTTAGCTGGGCCACCATGCGGCCAATCATATGCGAGGACACACTAGGATCATACCATTATGTGAAAGAAGGGTGGGGGGCAGATTCTCCAAAGACAGCAGGTGTAGTGGTACAGGCCAGCTGCACAGAGCGACGGGGAGACGGATTTAAATGCAAGCGTGTCGGAAAAAGTCAAGAAATTAGCGTAAACCAAAAAAAGAAGCAGCATCTGGCTGCATTTCAATGATATTGGAGAAAGCAAAGCTGAGTGCAGGATTTGTAAAATGAAAATAACCTTCAGAGCAGGGTTTTTTTTGGTAACCACTCAGGATTTATTGTCAGAGGTGGGAGAAGTTCAGAGCATGTACTTGAGTAAAGTACCAGAGTGTAGGAATACTCGGTTACAATAAAAAGTCCTGCATTCAAAATGTTACTCAAGTAAAAGTAGAAAAGTATTAGCATAAAAATATAGTTAAAGTACCACCTGCAGAGGGATCTAGATTCAGGTGTTCTTTTCCCCATAGAGACTGCCTCGCTGCACATTATCCCTTGCATAAAGATAGATTGTGGGTCCCTTATAACATGTTGTACACAGTGGAAATAAACATTCTGGTTACCTTAACATCAGGGATCTTATACATTAAACTCCTTCTGAATCAAACCGTCACGGTAGCCTTACCTTACTGATCCCTCTTAAAATAGAAAATAACACGTTACTTTACCAGCAGAGAGAAAATGGATTATTAAATTATTAATGTGACTAATAAAGAGCAGTTTGATTATTAAGTATTATTCTGTTGATGGGTGTCATTACATTTGGTGAAAAGCACATAATGACTTGTTTAAGACTCGTTTTGTCAAAGTTTAGGACTTGGACTTGACTTGAACTTGCCCATCCTGACTTGAGACTTGACTTGGACTTGAGCACAAAGACTTGAGACTTGACTCAGACTTGAGCGCAAAGACTTGAGACTTGACTCGGTCCGAGTCAGTCCGGCAGTTCGGACACAGCCCAGCATAAAGCTAGATGAGATGTGCGTCCACTGAAAAGTATTCACAATAAAGAAGAGATGAACAATAACCATGTACAGTGAATACTTCTGAAATGATCATGGCCTGAAGGAACAGCCGCAAATTACCCAATGTAATTTTTTGCACTTTGTCCTGAGTTAGGGTTTAGTTGAAGGCCCTTATCGTCTCACTTTGTGTTGTTCTTTCATTGTATATCAATTTCTCTTGATTCACACAATAATTCAAAAGTGATGGGAAAGCAGGGGTTCAGTCGGGGGGCCACATGATTTTCCGCATTAACCCAAATCATGTCAGGCACCAGGATGAAGTGAATTAGGAAACTGTTTAATAATTGATTCAACTATGCAATAGCTTCAAAGAGGCTGAAACACAACAAAACATAAGGCTACTGTTGAAACATAAAACATTCAATTAATTTATCGACACCCACACAAGAACATAGCACTGCAGAGAAATAGATTTTTAATTTATGAAACAGTTTCTCTATTCAAATGTTTTATCCGAAACACTGGAGAATGGTGCACGTTTAATAATCCACCTACTTACTAATCATGCAGACCTGGCACATGTCAATCTTAAAAAGAGAGTTTTGATTCTAAGATCATATGTTGTGAACCTCTCACCTGCAGACGAAGAAGTACATGGGTGAGTGGAGGTTCTTGTTCTTTACTATGGCTGTGATGACCAGGATGTTCTCCAGCAGGGAGATGATACCCAGGATCAGGAAGACCTGATGAGAGCAGAACACAGTGTCACAGAGAGGGAGGTTAGAGTAGATGAGCAGAAAAGCAGAAGACTTGTCCTAAAATGGAAATAGCAAAGTTAATCAGAGAGGAAAGAGTAAGAAAAATGCTGGATATTGATGTTCAGTAGCACCCTATCCATACCTCGACTGCGATGTGGACCTGCTCGCACGCTGCAGGTTTAGAGGTGCTGGTCTTGCCTGGTAGCAGTGGGGGGGGTAGGGTGTAGTTCTGGTGATAGTAGGAGTAGGCCCAGGTGGAGTTACCCAGCAGCCCCTCCTCTTGGTAGGAGGACTCATCAGACAGATTCATGCCTGCCGCGGCTCTGCTCCAGATCATTGCTGCTTGTTTGTGGGGGACATTTCCCAAGCAGGCTGCAAAGGAGAACATCACAATGTTCAGAGTGAAATGTGAACTAGAGAATGCAATTCCTGAAGAACTTGCTAGTGGGAATGCTTTATGCTGTAAAGCTTAAATGAAATGTGTAAGAAGAAAGTGAAGAATGTAGATTGAAATGACACATGAACACAGGGGGTTTGAATGTGTGATAAGAGAAGTAAAGAAAGTAAAAATGCTTGGAAAAGCAGCAGAATATTTGAACTGCAAACTTTTGGAACTAACTTGATGGCGAATGATCTGTCGCCATGGCAACGGTATTTGATGACACCCCATAATACGCTTAGATGTGTTGATGGCTGCATCGTTACCAAACCGTACCAAATAATTTTCACTGAAGTTATGAGAAAACTGTGTTTCATAGCGAGCAATGTGTTGCCAAGGCAACGGCATTTGAAGAAATCTCAAAACTGTCAAATAGATGTCTTCACGGCTGGACTGTGAGCACACATGTGAAGTTTGAGCACTTTTTGACCATTTACACAGGAGTTATAGCAATATTGTGTCTTACGGCGAGGGATGTGTTGCCATGGCAACAGCTTTTGAGAAAAACTCACTAGTGGCACAGAGACATGTTGAGGGCTGCACCATTAACTGTCATCTGAAGTCTGGTGCTGTTTTGACCATTTTCATAGGAGTTACAACAACATTGTGTTTTATGGCAAGGGGTGAAGATTGGGGGACGACCGGAACGTGTCCATTGGAGTTACAGCGACATCGTGCTTTATGGCGAGGGATGCATTTCCATGCAAACGGCATATGATGACACCCCATAATTGACATAGAGCTGTTGAGGGCCGGACCATTAACCATTATCTGAAGTCTGCTGCTGTTTGGACCATTTGCATAGGAGTTACGACAACATCGTGTTTAATGGCGAGAGATGCGTTTCCATGGAAACGGCATATGGTGAGATCTCAGATTTGGCGTAGAGCTGTTGAAGCATGTACCGTTGATATACAGGTGAAGATTGGGGGACGATCGGACCGTGTCCGAGTTACGGCGACATCGTGTTTTATGGCAAGGGATGCGTTGCCATAGTAACACCACATTATCTCAAATCAGATTTGATGTAGAGCTGTTCAGGGCCACAGTGTTAACCATCATGTGATGGTGGCGTTCTGAGCATGTCAGTTGGAGTTATGACATCATCATGTCATATCTCCAACACACAGGTGTTTATGTTTGAGGTAACGACGTTATGAAACACCTGTGCTTGAGCCGAGAGATCAAAGGTTTCCATGGTGATGTGCAGTAATCAGTGAGAGGATAGCCTTTCCATTGTTCTGAATGATAGATAAACCTCTTACATGTGAACGTTTTGTTGAAGAACCGTAACAGATATCGGTGAAATTTCAAAGCGTGAAGCATGTCAAGGACCTTGAGTATCTGAAGTGTGCTTCTTGTGTACTTTCGGGTCAATAATGTGGCCTTTTTGGCAGATTAACTAAAGGTGCGCTGCTGCTGCTGTGAGGAAATATCAGGCTGAATTTACAATGGCGCTACAATGATACTATTGGAGTTGGTTTTACATTTGAGCAGAGGTGAAACCACCGTTATTTGAATTAAAAATGCATGTCTAGTAGGGGTGTAACGGTATCCGTACCCGTCCCGTACCGTCACGGTTCGGACGTCACGGTTCGGCACATGCAGTCACACGGCGAATACGCCTTTTTGCCTTTTTTTACGAGTGGGAAACAAGTCTGTCACTCAGGGCAGTATCCACTACACTATATATAATCCAGGGGGCGATATTGCGCCGAAAAGCCAGCCGCCCGTAAATAACAGATCAAGAAGAAAACACAACAAAACGAACACAATACATGAAGAAGAAAAGTTAGCAGCTATGGCCGTAGATGGCGAGTTCAGGTAACACACAGGAGCTAGAACCCACCTGCTTCTTTTAAATCAGCTGTGTGGGAACATTTCGGGTTCCCTGTGGACTACAATAACGATGGGGAGCGAGTTGTGGATCGGACGAGGGCGGTGCGTCGGCGTTGTTACAGCGGTGCGTGCGGTATGCTAGTGGTAACAGGTCAAACATGCTCAATCACTTCCGAGTCAGTCTCAGTCTCCAGCGAGAGGGTTTTCTCGACGGCAGGTGACATAGTTACCGCCAACAGATCTGCCCTCACTGACAACGTAGACAAACTCATCTTTTTGAAGAAAAACTTAAATAGAGTAAAGCTTGAGTACCTTTAGTTTGGCATAATGGCTTCACACACTCACAAGTTAATTACTCATGTTAGACATTGCTCCTAAAGGTACAGATTTTATTTTGTTTTATATTTATCATTGTATTTAATTTATATTTTGACATCAGGAGATGTTATACAGTTCTGTATTGCCTTTTATTGATTGTGATTGAAACACTTTCTTATTATTTATTTTAATATTTTCAAGACATTCTTTTTAGTTGTACAGCTTATTGAACCTTTTTGTTTGGCATCAGCCATTACAAATAATATGGCCATCTGAGTGTGTCTGTTACTGTTTGTGGTTTGTTTTTAACTGTGTAGTACAGTTAATGATTCCAAATGTTAGAATTCCTTATTTTCATACCAAAACTTGCACTACTGTTAAAAATAAATAACAGCAAAAAAAAATTATGCATTTGGGACTTTTCTTTGCTTTTCCTTGTTGTACCGAAACCGTACCGAACCGTGACCCCCAAACCGAGGTATGAACCGAACCGTGACTTCTGTGAACCGTTACACCCCTAATGTCTAGTGCTACAGGAGCTGCTGCAAAAAGCTGATACAGAGTAAAACTTGTACACAGAAAGCAAACACACCGACGAGAAAACAAAGCCATTCCAGTTTATTTAAGAGATAAACTGAATTCTCCATTATGCCATCATAGCCCCTGGGTGGACTGCAGTCACACAGGGGCTCATTTGAGAAGAATGCAAATTATTCAAATCCCATTACAAGAGAACACAATGAGCCTAAAAGGAATTCATCTTTGCTGCATGGCTAAATGAAAAAAGCCATGGATGTTAAGTTTGAGAAGTTAGGACATGTTGTTGCTCTTATGTATGCACTTTTTAACACAGTAATTTACATTGTATCAGCCTAATTGGAATTATATTTTTCCAGTATTAATCGACACGAAAGGTTGGAGAATCAATTACAGGACATATTATTTATGTTCAAACTATTTACAAGTGCAAATGTCAAACAATTCCCAGTGGCTAGAGCAATTATAATTCAATAATTTAATGTATAGCTGTCTTAGAGTGTATTACCGTTTCTACTCTCTCACATTTGTTAATGTTCTGCTCATATCAGTATCATAGGATCATCTCAAATACGCAGAACTTGTAAAATGATCTGTTCTGTTGTAATGACTTAAGTCTGTCTATAATTAAATCCTACTCGTTGTTCGTTTCCATATGTGATCCTGAAGGAAGTAATTATTTCACGGTTTGTCATACTTTCACGCACTGATGGAAATATAATATCCTGAATTTCCCCACAGGAATTAATAAAGGTCCATCTTATCTTATCTTAAATATATTTAGAGTGCTCCATATATCACATTCAAAGCAGCAAGCATAGACATTTAAATCATGTGATGCTATCTGTTTTACAAAAAAAGGAGCACAGTGTGAACATTGTGTTCAAACTACATGAGATATCAAGTTCAGTATTTGCTTTGACAAAATTGGTTTATGAGTACAATGATTTATTAAGCTGCTACCTCAGTATATCAGCATTCCTAAATATACTGTTATTTGAGGTATTTATAATAACCTCTAAAGACATTCTTCAAAGTATCATATCAAGAGGTGTCAGTGTGAGATACATCACAGCAGGTAATGAATTGCGTCCACAGCACTGATTCTGAAATGCTTTTGAAAGGCATTTACACACCCATCACACCTTACATTATCTTTAATACTCAGAGGAATTTGTGAACTAATGTAAATGTTGTATGCTTCATAATGTTGGCACTCAACCATTGGCTGTGTAAAATATTACTGAAGTTATCAGTATAATGTTCACTGACAACTCTTTTCTTTCTTACAAAATATGCACACTCACAGCAATCTGCTCAAAGTGACTACAACTATTTATTTGAGGTTTGCACAGCACCAGGGAAACATTGAGCTTTTCATTTATTACAACAACTAGTCTGCAGCTCAAACACAGAGGAAAGACATCTGTGCGCCAGTGGAGGTTTCAGGCTTACAAAGTGGGTCAGCAACAGTAGGGCCGTCTTGTCCTCCATCCCTAAAGAAGACAGAACAACGGAAGTCAAAGATCTTGACCTGAACCATAAGCAGCTTCCTATGGAAAGAGCCCTTGGTACTCAGTGGTGCACTGAATCAGACACCTTCAGGTTCAAAGTGCAACCACAGGACAAACCAGCTACAAGACGAGGAATCCTGTCCATCGTTAGCTCCATCTACGACCCCCTCGGGTTCCTGGCCCCATTGGTACTGCCAGCGAAGCTCCTTCTGAGAGACCTTTGCAGGGAAAAGAGAGGTTGGGATGAGAAGATAGACAGTGGGCAGGCCCAGAAATGGATGAAGTGGCTGGCCGACCTTGAGCAGCTGTCAAAGTTTTATGTGCAGAGATGCGTCAAACCGGCAGAGGTTGAACCCATGAAGATGGCGCAGCTCCACCACTTTTCCGATGCCAGCATGGATGCATATGGAACAGCTACCTACATCGTGCAGACAAGCAACCAAGGCAAAAGAAAGGTTTCCTTGCTGATCGGAAAGTCCAGAGTCGCTCCACTGAAACACATCACCATCCCGAGAATGGAGTTGACAGCAACAGTCGTCGCCGTCAAGGTCGACAAGATGCTAAGAAGAGAGCTTCAGGTTAAGCTGGAGCTCTCTACTTAAATATATTGAGAACGAAACGTCTCGCAAACAGGATCTGAATCATTCATGAGGCTACTACACCAAGCCAATGGAGATATGTGAACACCTCTGTGAACACCTCTGTGAACACCTCTGTGAACCCTGCGGATCAAGCTTCAAAGAGGTCTGAAAGTTGAGAGTTTTATCCAAAGTGAGAACTGGATACAAGGCCCACGTTTCCTGTGGAGAAATGAAAGTGAGTGGCCAGAAAGACCAGATCTGTCAAGCCATGTTCTGGAAGAGGACGACGAGGTCAAGAAGGCACCTGCAGTCTGTCTTACAATAATAGACGAAGGAGTTGCCACAGTGAACAAGCTCATTGATCATTATTCAAAATGGTGTGATCTGAAGAGAGCAGTGGGATGGTTTCTCCGGATTAAAGATCTGCTGCTGCAACTCAGTGGAAAAAGAAAAGAGTTCCAAGCCACCTGTATTAAGGCAGAAGACAAGCCTGCAAATCAAGAAACCTTTCTTAAATCAGCAGATGAAGAAATACAGAGCCACACTAAACAAGAATCTGCTCACCGTGGAACATTTGGAGTTAACTGAAAAAGCGCTCGTTCGCTTCAGCCAAAGGCAGGCATATCTGGAGGAGATCAAAGCTTTGGAGAAAGGACAGACACATGTCAAGATCAGTAGTCCACTCAGCAGATTGGATCCTGTTCTGGAAGACGGCGTACTTAGAGTAGGTGGACGGTTAAACAACTCTGCTATGCCAGAAGAGGCTAAGCGCCCCCTCATCCTCTCTAAAAACCAACGTGTCACTACTCTTCTTTTGTAACACATCCACAGAGAAGTTGGACATGGAGGCAGGAACCATACACTCTCAAAGTTAAGGCATTAGTACTGGATTCCAAAGGCTAACGCAGCAGTAAGAAGGATCATAACTGTGCAGGAGACTACATGCCAAGGCTGGACAGCAGAAAATGGCCGACCTGCCCAAAGATCGTGTATTGCCAGATGAACCCCCCTTTACCAACGTCGGAGTAGACTACTTCGGACCCTTTGAAATTAAGCGGGGACGCAGCCTGGTGAAATGGTACGGCGTGATCTTCACTTGCCTGGCAATCAGAGCAGTGCATATCGAGGTGGCTTACTCCCTTGATACCGATTCTTGCATCAATGCTTTGCGCCGCTTTATCAGCAGAAGAGGACAGGTGGCGATGATACGATCTGATAACGGCACCAATTTTGTTGGAGCAGAAAGAGAGCTACGTGAAGCCATTGAAGAGCTGAATCGGTCCAAAATACACAATGCAATGTTACAAAAAGGAGTCAAGTGGATCTTCAATCCCCCAGGTGCTTCCCACCACGGAGGAGTGTGGGAAAGACAAATATGCACTGTTAGGAAAATTCTTAATTCAGTGCTCAAACAGCAAACCATGGATGATGAGGGCCTTCAGACCGTGCTATGTGAGGTGGAGTCCATTATCAATGATCGCCCCATCACAAAGACTTCTGATGACCCCAATGACCTTGAGGCACTCACACCAAACCACTTGTTACTCAAGTCTAAATCAAGCGTGCCCCCGGGGGTGTTCAGGAAGGAGGATGTGTATTCACGACGCAGATGGAAACAATCACAATATCTGGCTGACCTGTTGGTCATTGGTGATTGGGGTGTGTGAGAAGGAGAAAGAGGCCAGAGCAACATAGTTTTTGAACTGAGAGAATATGCCGAGGGAAATATGTGTTTGTATTTTTTATACCTTTTTTGTGGAAGTAAAAAAGAAAACTATCCTGAGACGTATCCTGTCCGAGTCAAACTTATTTGCTACCTGTGTCGAATTTTTGGGTTACTGGATCTACATTTAGCCTTTACTACTGTAGGCTTTTGCTACAACAAAAGGCAGGATATAAGTCAATGATTAGCATTGCTTTAGTTTAGTAGCTAGCCTATGTTTCAATATGTATTGTGTACTATACTGATAATAATGACACACTCTATCTTACTCTCACGTACTTTACTTGTAATGTTCCACACGATACAATGCAACATCCTAGCCGTGCTAACTTAAAAACTGCTGCTCATGCCTGGTCCATCGACTCATATTGTCCCCCCTGGCCACCTGTGCATCAACAAATAATGTCCCCCTGGCAAACGTATATTGCAACAGCCTAGCTAACATGTTTTAATTTACTGGTGAAGTACCAATTCAAAATGTGCCTGAAAATTGAGCTGTACCCAGCATGCCATTTGATAATGGTCCCTCTATGTAAACAAAAATAAAAGTATTTACATAATGCACTACCAACAAAGTATGACCCAGAGATCTCACTGGGTAGATGCACCAAGTGTGAAATTGTTTGGATGAACGGTTTTCAGGCAAAAATAAGGACAGACATTCATACCTACATTATGCTTTCCAAACCATTGGGTTGCATACAAGGCGTAATCTATTAATGTTGACTACTTGCACACGCAAAAAAAAAGTTCAGCCTTATCAGGTTTAACCCCAGACGTTTTGACAGGTTTGGCATGACAGTTGGATTAGCCAGTCAGCTATATGCTAACACACTCGATGGCAGAAAAGGGATTGTACCCCTCTGCAATGTGCATCACACGTGCATCGTACTGTACGAACGAGTGCAGGCCACAGTTCAGGAATGATCAAGATCAAATAGTATTTACGTGCCTTAACTGTTACAGTGCAGATTCACCCCCTACACACACACACACACACACACACCTATTTGTTTAAATAATTATTTATGACAATTGTTCTGATAAGCTGGTAAAGTTTACTGCATCTATCCTCAGTAGAGCCAGTGAATGAGGACCTGAATGCCTCTCAGCCGTCGAAGAAGAAGATCTCTATCTGCAGCTGATCTCGTGATGTGACTGAGTCCATAACATTACATGGAAGATAGCAAAACATTATGGTCACGACCACCTCATCAAAGGTTGCCATGACAACTCATGACAAACAGTGTGTCATGGCCTCCCAGATGCCCCAAAAACAGCAATATCACCATTCAGTCACATATAAAGCTTTCTCTGCTTGCCAAAAGATTCACCTACAGGTTTATTCAAATAGGTTGTAAGATAGTATTTCACTGGAAATGATTATAGAAAAAAATTATATATTTTTTTATTGTAGTAAACCTACTGTCGGCCTGTGATACTCAACCGTAAACATATCAGAGAAAAATATTGCAAAGCAGCAGGAAAGATTATTTTGCTTTATTTTAAAACTAAATCATTAGCTGAATTTAACACCAGACACACTGCATTTGTTTTGTTTGTTGAATCACTCTCACTCTCTGCCTTATTTTCCTCGTCATTTGCGATGTTGTTTTTAATATTACTCTGGTGTTAACTCTACCCGTGGATAGCTATATTTCTTATTTATTTTTGTACTTTTTATTGAGTTGCCTGTTAGGAAAATGCTCACTGGTAGACAGTGATGGAGTGTCAATATTTAAAGTTTATATTGGAAAGAGGCTGTGAGACCAATCTAAATGCTGCTAATGATGAAAGAAAGATGTTGCCACTTTAACGTTCCCTCAGCAGGAGATGTGTTTATCAGGAACTAGATTCAGGTCAGTCAGTGAAAAGGCAGCTCCTCTCTCTGATGCTGCTCTGCCAGTCTTTTACTCACTTTCTTCAGGCTATCATTATCGTGACAATTAGACTGAACAAGCAAACTGTAATTTTCTCCAGACTATTATCACAGAGACCCTTCACTGAGCAAGAAGAGCATTTCTGCACTATTGGGGTGAAATGCATTACGTGTGTGAGGTGTGACTCTGATATGTGATCAGCTTTTACGGAGTGGTTCTCTGCTCGGTTTGTGTGCCACAGTTACAGCATCTGTAACTCTGTGTTTGTGTTTCCAGAGGAAGTGGCAGAGCGGCAGAGCGGCTGAGCGGGAGGCTTTCCCCGATCTATCTGCAGTGTGAAATCATAGCTACAGAAGCATAATGCATGCATATTACCATGACCTCATTTCTTAACAGACGTCAAGACTGATGATAAAGTTGCTTGAAGGATGATGTATTGTGATAAAATTAAATGTTTTATATACATTCTACACCGTCTGTATATACACATATATAAAATATCCATTTATTCAGTAGACATCATTGGTTATGAGTTTGTGATGTGCAAAAAACTGTTGGTTGTCCGGTTGATCTTCGTCTCCACAGATGATTTAGGATTCAAACGTTTATATTAAAATATAAATATAAAAATAATATAATATGATTTATAGTGTGTAATAAAGCTGTCAGTAGTTGATCTTTAATAAAAAAGTAGAAAATATAATATAATATATAATGATCGTTCCACTACACAGTAACACACACAAGATTAAAGTCTGGCCATTAGCTTTTCCCACAGCCAACGTAACAATGCAGAGAGGTGGTGAAATTGATAGACATGAGTAGAGAGACAGAAAAAAAGAATGACTCACCTCTCATAGGAGCTGTGACTCAAATCGTTCCCACAAGTGGCTCAGATGGACTGGATGGAGCCTCGATGGAGCATCAGACCGGTGCATTCATCGAGAGATCGAGAGAGAGAGAGAGAGAGAGAGAGAGAGAGAGAGAGAGAGAGAGAGAGAAATGGAGGGAGGGAGAGGAACTCCCTCCTCAGATCTGACTGTGTGGACAAGACATGCAGCCACTGCCAGCTATTTTTAACCGCCCCCTCATATCGGCTGAGGGAAGCTGAAGCCAAAAGAGCAGAGCTTCTGTTTCTCCTGCTGAAAACACTGTGAGAAACTCCACCTTAAAAATGTAGCTGTAACATGCGAAATTGTGCATACATTCTAAACTGAATACCCTGCGGTGAACAATAGAATGGGCAGCAAGATAACAGATATTTTCACAGACCTTTTAATGTGTTTGTTTGGTTTAACCCAAAAACTCTGAGATGCTATACTTGTTCATTTGTACAGTGATATATTTTTTCTGATATTGCTGTTGTTATAATAGTGATGCAGTATCCGACCACAGCTGCAGCTAGGCTGACTGAAGACAACATGACATTCCATAGTACATCCCAGCAATATGACAGGTTACAAAGATTGTTTTGAACAAGTGTCCAGAAACAAAAAACGATTCAATGCCTCTTTATCAAATAAGGCATGTAGCGGCCAAAATCATATAGAACTAAAACGGATAATTAACTTAAAATAATACAGCCGCTGAGGCACTAGTTAGCGGATCTTACGCAGGGCAATGATCATCCAAATCCAGACAAGAACCTCCATTTGTGCATATTATTCCATTAACAAAGTACAATGAACAGGTTTCCTATATATCTCTTCCTTAAGCCTTTCCTAATGCTTTCCTTTGTGTGGCTTGAAACACCCTGGTAAAAAACCGTTTGCCTACTAGTGCTCTGGCTCCCACCTCCACCTGTCTCCAATATATACAATTACACCAGGTGCTCTAATCACCCAGTGCCCAAACATGCCTTCAAAATAAAAGCATAGAAACAACTTTAACTTAGACACTAACTAAGAATACATATAAATAAATGATAATAATAATAATAATAAACACTATAAACAGCAAGAAAATAAATGTTAAACTATTAAATAATATAAAGAGATATATAGCTCAAACAAGGCAGTTAGTTAAAGGATATTTGCGGAAAAAAAGTATAATAATGCTTTTGTTAATTGCATTTCTATTTTCGAACCAGCATGGTACTCAACATAGTTGTGGCGGCTACCAGCTAAGGGACTTAGCAGCGATTACTGCCATACCAGGGGGGTATACTACGAAGCAGGATTTTCGCTTAGCCGGCTAACTTCAGGGAAAACTCCGGCTTTCCGGTCTTACGAAGCTGGTTTTCTTTTTAGCAGGCTAGATCTCCATGGTAACTTATGCTGAGCGGCTAACCTGGGGGGTATACTACAAAACTAGTTCAACCTATCCTGGATATGTTTTGAGTTATCCGGTTGACTTAATCCAAAAAGAAGCCGCTCTCGCTAAACTGTCCTACAACGCTGGCTATCAACTCGTTTGCTCAAGCCAGCCGGATCCTATCTAGTTAGGTGCGCGTTCACATAAAAGGGGTGGTATCTGGAGCATTCGACCAATCACAAACATGGAGAAGCGTACTGACAGCGCAGCGTCATACTATCTGAATGAAAAGTCAACTATAATATTAGTCAAATATGAAGAAGTTAAACTTTAAACATCCATGACTTAAACACTTGCAGGATAAAAGCCACATAGCTACAACTGCAAGGTGAATACAGCTGGTAAAAGAAAAAGTGTTTGAATGCGTACATTAACAGGTTTATGACATGCCCCGTGACACGATCTGACTTTAATTACATTTGACTCGAGTGTTTCGTCAACTTAATGTGTTGGGCCAATCCGTGGAGCCGTTACGTTACGTCCACGGAGCCATTACGTTAAGCCCCAGTTGATTGGTCCAAATTGACCAATCCACAGACTTCCTCACACACACACTCAGTGCAGGCAGCTCTGGCTCCCTGGCTGCAGGCTGATAACAGACAGTTGGGATCGTGGCTAAATTCTCTCTGCAGACCCATTCTCTCTGCAGACCCATTCTCACAGCGTTTATCAACCTATACACCTTTTTCTTACTCAATATCAAGCCACACTTATTGTTTTTATTTCGGCTGTGACTTTGTGTGTGTTCAGGTTGAGTTTGGCTGTTTCGCTTTGTATCGCTAAACAAGGCAATCACACCTCCACGGAGCTCAGCGCGCAGGGAGGGGGGGGGGAGCTGCAGCGAGCCGTTTAGTGGAGAAAGTGAATACTGCTGAATACACATACTTTACAGAGATGCTGTATGCGAAACCAATGTGAGTTTGGAAAATTGCACAGTATTTTTCTATTTTAGTATACCTCAACAATGGAATTATGATCAGTGGAAATGGCCATGACACCTCTCCTTTAAACACAAAGTCCATCCTCCTGTCCTTTTGGATGAAGCACTTGTTGGCGGGTCATGCAGCTGATCCTTTGCCACTCCAGTTTATCATTGTAACTCAATCTTGAAAATCACTCGGTTCATAATTTCGCAACGATGTCATCATCACTATCACTGACATGAGCCATCATGAACGAATTTATGCTAATCATAAATCTGTCGATCATAAATCTATCGATTAGATTTATGATTAGAAAATTATAAAAGTAGGGTAGACATGTGGATATTATCCGGCTGAGCAAAACGTGCATTTATCTAACAGGTTCGTTTTCCACAGACCTTATTTCGAGCTATTTTACAAAATCCTATGGAGAAATCCCATTGCTTTCTGTCGAGGGAACCCGAGCCCAGCTTACTTCTGGGTTTTAGGACGCGTCACTGCACCACTATAACATACATGCATAAACTTCACAGCGGGCGGAACTTGTCATAAAGTCCGCGAAAATAAAGCCCACCCATTTAGAGGGAAGATATGATTGGTCAATTGTACTGTCATTTGACATTACTCTCTCGTTGAGTTACTATAGCTGGCCCTCTGTCAATGTACAGAGGGACCAACAAGCTCTCCCGTCTTCACAGTAACTCGCAGAGACGGCATTTAACCCTTCACATTCCAACAGAAACTGAAGAGGCAGATTCGATGGATTTATTTCTTTGGAAATGTTATTTTAAATACAATTAAATCAAGTTATTTTGGTAAAACTAATGAAAAATACAACAAAAAAAAGAATATTTTTTTAAATATTAAAATAATATATGTTTATTTTTTTTATGTTTTCAAATATGATTTTTTTTAATATCTTAGGCCCTCAGAGAAGAACGGGAAGAAACTCAGCTAACTGACGATACGAACAATTTTTACCGAAACAAAACACATGTCTCACAAGAAGCGTCTATTACTCTTAATTAGGGCCGGGACTTTAACACATTAATTAAGATTAATTAATTACACAAAAATTAACGCGTTAAAAAAATTAACGCATTTTAATCGCACTTATTTTTGCACCGCGGAACGTTTCTCACTGGATGAGTTTCAGGCGTACCGATTATACTGGAGCACCAACTAACGTGCATGACTTCAGACAACAACAAACCACAGTGAACAATTCAAACATGAACGAAGAAGCTGATGAGACCGCGTTGGTTGGCCCCGTGGATGGGAAATGTTGTTTTAAAAGACGGACGGATGGAAGCGTCGATAAGAGATTCTAATAGTCAGTCCAATGTTCTGAATGTACTTGAAAGTATTGTGTTTTACTTAAAAACAAAGTGTTATAGTTTACAGAAGGTCTACCTACCTATAGGCTACCTGAATCTCTGAAATGTACTATATTCCTAAATATGCTATTGCTACACTTTATGGCAAAAATTGCACTTTTCTGTTGGTCTTGGTTAAGTACCACCTTGAAAAAAAAATAAACAATGTTTTGTTGCTTAAGCTTATGTATTCAGTCATTATTCAATGGTATACTAAAATTCATGTGAAAAAAATTGCTTCTCACTGTTCTGAGGTCAAATATTTATATGCGATTAAAAATTTGATTAATTTCGATTAATTAATTACAAAGCCTCTAATTAATTAGATTAATTTTTTTTATCGAGTCCCGGCCCTACTCTTAATTTACTTTAACCTGTTAAGCCCCAAGCCTGTTTTTCAGGTCTCAGGCTCGAAAATGATATTCCCAGAACAAATGACCATATCTTCCCTTCTAAAAGGGGTAAATGAATCATCTTTTTTCTCAAAGTAATGATAAACCCGTGAGTTGGATGTAGAAAAGTCAGAATCAATATAGATTCAGAATGAACATTAAATTAAATTATAGTGTCCGTCCAAAAAAAAACATTACTGATAGTGAAAACTAACCTTGGATGATGGGTTAGTAGACTAAAAGCTTTAGGAATCCAAAGTACAACATATAATAAGTAACCTGTATCAAGATTGATGCAAAACAAGTGACATTTGACCTTTTTAGAGAGGTTTAGCAACAAAAAAAACACTTCTGGGGTCATTTGGATGGATTTGCCATATCTCTGGCCCCCCTCGGTCGATTTTGATGATTGACACCTCTTTTGAACCGTTAGAGCCAATAGAATCGAGGCGATGTTCCTAAATCCATCTAAACATTTCCATTGAAGAGTGAGAGTGATGCGCACGCAGTTTGCCCAAAACAGGAAGCTGGGTTGTAGCCCTGATCGATCGGCAGAGAGTGAGTATCGGGCGATATCGATCGATGGCCGATCGATCGGAGCATCCCTAAAGTAGGAGGAACAATATATAAAACTCTTATAAGATTCAACCTAAAATGAATAGTTTGTATACAATCATTATGTAGGGTATCCTCCCACAATATGTCACTAAGGGTACATGCTATGACCATGTATCATATTGTGCGCACAATTAATGACATGCTCCCCAATGTCAAAGCCCATCATGAAGAGATTCATAATCATAATTCAGTTTATTGCCCAGTAGGTTTTCACATAAAATGAATTTGCTTTGGTGTATAATGCTGCATAAAAACGATCAAATTCAAAAATGTGCACAATAAATATAAATGTACAAATATGAAATTCAACAAGTATACAACATTACTGTGAAGAAAATATATACAGTATATATTCATGTAAAAGGGGAAGATGCTGTGCCGTTCTGAAGAGGTGGCAGTGAGCAGAAATGAATAAAATAGTGAGAGGAATGTGTAAGGTTCAGGGTGCAGAGTATGATGAAGGGCACAAAGATGTCACATCTGAAAACAGTCGAACGACCTACTACTTGCTTAATGGACATCCACACGTGTTTAGTAAAATAGTTAAGATTTACTTAACCTCGGTTTCAGGTAGATAAGTGGTATTAGGGGACAGTGGGGTAAGATGAGAACATTTTTACTTATGTCGTCCTCTAGGCAAGGAAAATGTAGATAGAAGTCAAATGACAACAACAACCTTTACTTCAGGATGTCTTCTGATAATAATAATAATAATAATAATAATAATAATAATAATAATAATAACAACAATGGAATGGAACAACACTTGGTGATGTAAGGAATAAAATCAATATGGCGTAACTTAAAATGTATACGTTTTATTCTGTAACCGGTTGTTCACGACATTGTCGACACACTTGACTTCCTGTCTTTTCAGACGGTTTTGGTAGCATTAGCATGTTGCTAATAATATGTTTTGTACGTGAATTTAAGGAGAAATTACACGTGGTGTTGCACACTAAACACACTGTCTTTAACCCTCTCTTATTGACGCTGCAATACTATCTGAACTGGAGGGTTCTTAAATAACTGCACTCCAGGCTGTTCTCCAGGGAAAAAAGGTTTTTGTTTTCTCCCAACTACTAAAGAAAATTGGGATTGTTTGTTGAAACTAGAAAATTCCCAGAAATGTTGACTGTGTGACTGAAAGTTGGGTGCGCGTCCCGATGCTAACATTATCCCCGCTGAGTAAGTATTAATACCATTAGTTGTATTGTTAAGGTACAACAAAGAATATCCATACATTTTTAGCTGAGCTGACTATTTTAATTGTTTATCTATTATATTTTTGGATTCTATAGTTAGGAAAAAACTCTTCAGATTTTCCAGCTCCTCTCCCCTCTAGCCGTGATGTCATCCACTCTAAGTCTTACAGCTCTCTAATACACACCCATTAGAAAATGTGAAAGTGTGACATTTTCACAAAACCTAAGCTCCGACTACGTGAGAACCGTACTCGCTATCAAAAAATATCCGATTAGTCTAATAAAGTCCGTAGTCTCAAGAACCATTTAAACTTGTAATTTGTGTTCTACGTTAAAGTATGCTGAATTTGTATTGGATCAAAGTGGGGTGTTTTTGAGCTCTGTTCAAATGAATTCCCCATTCATTCCTATGGGACGCTAGTGGAGCACTCTGGTGAACTGTTAGTTCGCCGGAGCCTCGCAGCGGGGTAACTGCGGAGCACATTAGATGAATTGCGCCGCATTTACGCATTAAGATGAGGCCCCCTCCGCAAGATGAGGCCCCACGCAGTCTGTGTGATCTGCGTGTAGGGAGGGGCGGGCCTGGCTGTACAGCTGCAAGGCAATCCTTGGGTGCCGCAGGGCTGGTTTCTCTCTGGATGATGGTCATGGCGGCGGGTGCCACAGGCCGCCGCCGCCGCTGCCCGCCGTGTGATGTTTTCAAAGAGGACCGTGTTGGTCTCCTGGGAGCCCCTGTGTTGTCGGAAGGGCTCTTTGGAGCGATCTCCTTGCTCGCAGGATAAGGAGCAATCGCAGCGAATGGCTGCTTCTTGCCCATCCCCAGAGGAGGAAACACTGTCCTACACTCCCCGCCCCTGCTGTAAATCCCAGTAAAGGGAGCTAGCAGGAGGGCGTGTGAGTGGAATAAATCTAGTGCTGTTAAGCACTGTGCGGGTTCAAGAGACGCTATTGCCGGCGTACTGTTGTTGCATTTCGCCGTTGAATGGGAAATGCAGCATTAATACGTGGGCGCGCGGCCCTCGTGAGAGTGGCCGCGGGGCGTTCAGGGACCTCCGCAGGAGAACGGTGGTTTACGTCTGTAAACTCTAGTTCTAGAGTGGTGTGTGTGTGTGGGAAAAATGCATTCGGTAAAAACGATTGTTTTTTTCCAGAGTAAGAGTTATATCTTTCCACAATTCCACTTTTCCCCATAATGTTCGTTTGAAAGAGACGGCATTGTGACGGCGCGCGCGGCCCTTCCCCCGAGGATGAGCCGCGCGGTGCGTTCAGGGTCCTCAGTAAATAATCGGCCCTTCCTGTGTCGACCCTCCAGGGGCAAAATCTTCCCTTCGCGGAGAGTTTTGCGGCGGAACGGGTCGCCAGAGAGTATTACAGCTTCTTAGCTGCGGCCCCACAGCTGAGTGATTGTCCATTAACACAATGTTCTGGGGAATGGAAACTCAGCGGTGTGCTGACAGGACCTCAGTGGAGTCATCGCAGCGTGCGCTCATCCTCTACAGGCTTTCCTGCAGAGGAGGGAGCGGGGCGCGATGGTGAGACGAAGGGAGAGGCGCCGGCACGGAGATGCCGTGCCCACTGCGCCCCCCACCTCTCCGGCCCACCCCGTGGAACCGGTGTCCCGGCACTCACGGGGACGGGCTGCCCGCCTTCACGGATCTGATGGCGGGGGGAGAACATCTCTCCGCCCGGGACGAGAGGGCGAATCCCGCCTCCTCCCTGTATAATGCAGCAGATCACTACGTTTTCTAATAAGAATGAGGTGATCTGTATCCAAATATAAGTGTCTTTTGTTTTCCACAAATGCTACACTTACACACAATGTTAACCGTACAAATTCCCCATTTCGCTGCCCCAACTGTATCTCCTGTAAAGGAGGTGGCTAGTGGGCATGCGCAGATGATAGGGATGAACTGCAGGAGTGCTATCTAAGGAGAGCGCTATGCTGGTACAGGGACATTATGGCCGGCGTATTACTGTCAGAGAACACACATACGCCTGGAGCAAAGACTCCAATTAATGCAGTTTTCCGTAGTGGTAAAGGCTGCATTATGGCGAAGCCCGCACTCACACAGGAGCGCGTGGCAGTGCGTTCAGGGACCATAGTAAAACACACCACGCCTATAAAGACTCCGATTAATGCTGTTTACCGTAGTGGTGAGAACATCATTATGGGGGAGCGTTCAGGGTCCTCAGTGAATAATCGGCCCTTCCTGTGTCGACCCTCCAAGGGCAAATCTTCCCTTCGCGGGGAGTTTTGCGGCAGAATGGGTCATCAGAGAGTATCACAGCTTCATAGCTGCGGCCCCACAGCTGAGTGCTTGTCCATTAACACAGTGTTCTGGGGAATGGAAGCTCAGCTGTGTGCTAACAAGGTGGATGGACAGGACGCTGAAACGGGGCTTTTCACCCCAGTTTTGCAGCGTCCCACTGTACCACATGTCTATACACTGTACTACTGTATCACATATGGGTGTCCCACACCCACCGTTTGTTATGGGCATGCAAGAGGTAAATCTGGCCTCCCGGAGGGAGATGTGTTTCCTCTTAGCAGGGATTCAGGCTCTGGGGAAGAAACAGGCTGTGTCTGTTGTCTGTTGTGCACCCTCAGCACAGAGAAAAGGGTCTTTCCATGTACTTCCTGGGTCCCAGGAAGACAGGGGAATGCAGACCTATTCTAAATCTCCACGGCCTGAATCGCCACATTTCCTGTAGGAAATTCTGCATGTTAACTATGAAATAGTTACTGGGGCTTGTGCAGCCAGGCGATTGGTTCACCACCATCGACCTGAAAGACGCGTACTTTCATGTAGAAATTGCTCCAGAGCACAGAGTGTCTGCATTTTTGCCTTCCAGGGGATAGCCTACGAGTACGGCTGCCGTTCGGCTATTTCCCTATCCCCACGCACATTCAGCAAATGTGTGGCCACAGCGCTTCAACCGCTGCGCGCCCATGGCATGAGAGTTTTCTTTTACTAGACGACCTCATAGTCATGGCTGGGTCTCGGGAAAAGGCAATGTTTTGCACAGCACAATTGATCACACACCTAACCAAATTAGGCTTTGCGTTCAATTGAAAAAAAGGAGCACCCCCATACCTCACCAACAGGCGTTGTATTTGGGAGTGGTGCTCGATGCAGGCGCGCTACGTGCCACCCTGTCAGAGAGCAGAAGTGCGTCCCTTCTCCGGGCGGTCCACAGGCTGCGACAGGGGGCGTCAGTGACAGCTTTAACTGTCAGGCAGACTTTGAGTCTCATGGAGGCTGCTCACAATGTGGTCACATTTTGGTTGCTGCATATGCGTCGCCTGCAGAGGTGGTTCTCCAGCCGGCGTTTGGATCCCAAGAGCACAAACAGCGGCTGGTGACCATCCCCCCCTCAGTGGAGGGCAACCTCCGGTTTTGGGGGTCCCCGGATCACCTCCGGAGGGGGGCTCCACTGGGACGGATGACCTCCTACATCACAATGTTCATGGACGCATCCAGAACAGGATGGGGAGGGACCTGCCTGAAGAGGGCTATAGGTGGGCGCTGGGCTCTAACAGAGTCTCGACACAGCAGCCTCCTAGAGCTACGGGCGGTAGTGTTAGTCCTCCAGCCTTTCATGTCCCTAATTCAAGGGAGACATGTACTGGTCAGGAGCGACAACAGCACCACAGTGTATGGGCTTCAGAGGTGGTTTTATCTCCGAGAGCCCTCCATATCCCGGGACTGGAGAACAGGCAGGCCGACCTCATTCGAGGGGCGGCCCCCTGCCAGGCGAATGGATGCTTCACCCGGAGGTGGTGAAGCAGATCTGGGCCCAGTTCGGGAGAGCGGAAGTGGATCTGTTCGCCAGCCGGCGCAACAATCACTGTGCCCTGTGGTTCTCCATGGCCCTGAGCGACGACCCGCCCTTGGGGGTGGACGCGTTTGCACACGAGCCATGGCCAAGAAAGCTGCTCTACGCCTTTCCACCGCTGCGTCTCATTCTCCCTCTCCTGGGGAGAGTGAGGCGAGAACGTCTGGCAGTCATTCTGGTAGCGCCGGATCGCGTCGGGGCTCCGTGGTACTCAGAGATGACACAGATGAAGGTGGGCCAGCCCTGGGCGGTCCCCCAGTTCTGGGGGGCGATGTCTCAAGAGGCAGGTGCAATCGGGGCGTTACCCACACTCGGCCAGCCTCCCCAGGCTGAGACAGGGTGGATTGTCTGACAGTGTTATTCAGTCTATCCAGGCAGCTAGAGCTGGATCCACCACAGCCTATTACAGGCCAAAGTGGCTAGGATTCCAGCGATGGTGTGAGGAGCGGAGAATAGAGCCCCTATCTTGTGAGTTGGGCTCTATTTTTTCCTTCTTACAGTTGCTGGTGGACAGAGGGCTTGCGCATTCAACAGTGAAGGTGTATGCAGCAGCCATCTCGTCCTGCCAGGAGGGATTTGGCGGCAGGTCAGCCTTTAGTCAACCACTGATGTCGCGGTTTTTACAGGGGGTCAGGAGGCGGCGCCCAGTAGTGCACGCCTCCGCCCCGCAGTGGGACCTGCCCCTAGTCCTCGAGGCTCTGGCTCCGGGGCCGTTTTGAGCCTCTGGAGCTCTCCTCTCTGAAAGCATTGTCGTGGAAAACAGCTTTGCTTCTTGCCTTAACGTCAGCCAAAAGGGTGTCCGAGTTAACTGCTCTGTCGGTGCACCTGAGTTGTTTATTAATTCGGGGTGACCGGAGCGGCGCGACACTCAGACCGAACCCCTCCTTTGTGCCCAAGAGCCTAAGGAGTGCGTTCAGGTCGAGGGCTATTCAGTTAGGGGGTTTTAGTCTTCCCCCCCATGGTGGGGACAGGGAAGCTAAATTGCACCTCCTTTGCCCGGTGCGTGCGCTAGCATGTTATGTGGAGCGCACGGCTGCCCTTAGACGCACCGAACAGTTGTTAGTGTGCTTCGGGGGCGGGGTGATCGGGAAAGCTCTGTCCAAGAAACGCCTAGCAGGCTGGCTCTGCGAGTGCATTGCACTGGGGAGAGCCTGCCCCACGGGGGTTCGTGCGCACTCCACACGGGCTGTGACTGCGTCGACAGCCTTATTTAGCGGTGTGAGTGTGGGGGATATATACCCATAGAGTCCAGTAGAGGGCGGAGCCTGTGAGAGATATAACGCCGGGTTACGTATTGTAACCCTTGTTATATTAACACAGGCGGAGCCCTCTACTCGGGGCACTGTCTGTCCTATTCCGCTCGCTGAAGAGAGGTGTAGGATGACAGTCTGGAGGCGAGGCCTCCTTTTATACGGTGTGATGCGCACGCATTCAGGTAGGCCCGCCTATGGCCGGCCACGTCTATAAGAGTTTTCAGTGGGAGAATGCTCGCAGGATAAGGTAGTACCCATAGAGTCCAGTAGAGGGCGGAGCCTGTGTTAATATAACAAGGGTTACAATACGTAACCCGGCGTTTTTACCCCGTGCTGCTGATGAAACTCTCCAATTGGCTCGGCAAAAGTTTGTTGTTGTTTTGTGTCAGTTTTACGTTTCCACTTCCATTCACATTTTTCATCATTGTTCCACAATGATTATCATCATGAAATTAATATCTATATATTTTATACTATACTTGCACTGTTTACTGTTTTCATATTCTATATATCTTAGCATATTCATACACACTGTTCATACTGCTCACAGGCTGCTGTGAATATCTAGTGTATTCATACCCCTCACTGTTTATTCATCATTCAATTCATTCTATATTTTATTCTGTAGATTGTGTACATTACTTTTCACTTTACTGCTTGTTGCACTCCTGGTTAGAAGCTAAACTGCATGTCGTTGTCTCAGTACCTGTAATATGTGCAATAACAATAAAGTTGAATCTAATCTTGAGCAGGAACAAATGTATTTACTTAGTACATATCTGACATCAACACATTCTTTATAAATGCAAACCGAGTCAAGCCGACCCCGGAGGTGGCGGTATGCACCTTAAAGTTGTTTGCAATCCGCCAAAAAACCGAGAGAAGAAGAAGAAGAAGAAGAAGAAGAAGAAGAAGAAGAAGAACCTAACCTAATACATTACACAATCAAATAAATAAATAAACAGATTTTCATGACTACCAAATAAATATCATTTGAAAACCCCATTTGAAAGCGTTTTACCCATTTAAAAACATCCTCTTTTACACACTTTAAAAACAAAAACTACTAATCCAGAGCAAAAGTCCGGTGGGATGGCGACAGCGACTGCCACACCTCATCTACCAAGTTCTCCAGAACTCGGGTTGATCAAATGCCCGTCACCTCAGCCAGTTTTTCTGTTGAGACCCCCGTCAAATGGCCAAGTTTTACCACTCCCGCTTCAATGAACGCATTTTTTAGGGTGGCTGAAGAGAAAAGGGTTCCAGAAAGAAAACCAGTGGGGGGCGGGTGGTCTGGTAAAACTCAGAATCTTCCAGGCATAGATGACTGAGCAGTAAAAAGGTGTAAGTCCAGTTATCTTGTACGCAGGGGCCTTAAGCAGAAACAGGTGTTTATCAAAACCAAAGCCCCCTGCCCTCCAGAGCAACAGCCGTGCCATAGCCAGCCAGCAGGGAGAGGCACCATACAGCAGCCGCTGAGCTGCCTGCAGTCTAAAAGCAGCAGTCCTCGCAGTAATGTCCACAAGGCCCTGCCCCCCCTCCGCTACAGGCAGGTATAGGACCGATGCTGGCACCCAGTGATGACCCGACCAGAAGAAATCAACAAGGAGCCGCTGCAGTTGTTTCATGAGGCCCGGCGGTGGGGTTAACACCTGGAGTCTGTGCCACAGAGACGAGGCAACCAGATTGTTAGCTACAATAACTCTTCCCCTGTAGGACAGCTGGGGTAGCAGCCATATCCATTTGGCTAATTTTGCTTGCACCTTTCCCAGCAATCCCTCCCAGTTCTGTGCCACCATGTCCTCAGACCCCAACCAAACTCCCAGGACCTTTAAACCCTTGTTTCCCCAGCTGAGGTTACCAGGCAGACTGGGCCTATTTTCTAGACTCCACTGACCTACCAAAACTGCCTCACTCTTCTCCCAGTTAACTTTGGCTGAAGCAGCCTTCCTGTACAAAGCTAAACTGTCCTGGAGCTCCTGGATATCTCGCTGACCCTGGACAAAAACACTGACATCATCAACATAAGCTGATACAACCACCGGGGGGGCCTGAGCTGACTCTGGCAGACACAGACCCCTCAGCCAGTTTCTAAGTCTGCACAAAAGGGGCTCAATGGCAATACTATATAATAGGCCTGAGATAGGGCAGCCCTGCCTGATCCCCCTTTTAACTGGTACAGGTCTGCTCAGCCCTCCCCCCACCTTCACAACACAACATG
The DNA here is from genome assembly GCA_943591055.1 of Gobionotothen gibberifrons. Taxonomy (NCBI): domain Eukaryota; kingdom Metazoa; phylum Chordata; class Actinopteri; order Perciformes; family Nototheniidae; genus Gobionotothen; species Gobionotothen gibberifrons. The sequence goes on along the minus strand of CALSBZ010042078.1, from coordinate 15,742 downwards.
CACATCACTGTACAAACACTTCACCCAGGACAAAAAATGCTCCCCAACACCAAAAGCCTGCAATGTGGCAGCCAGAAACGTGTGATCCACACGATCAAACGCCTTCTCCTGGTCAATAGAAATAATACCAACATTTATATTATACAGTTTGCAAACATCAAAAGTGTCTCATCAAAAACAAATTGTCCACAATTGATCTGCCAGGGATGCAATATGTCTGATCGGTACCGATAAGAAGTTCGATAAAACACTTCAGTCTGTTAGCTAAAACCTTTGACAGTATCTTATAGTCCGTACATAAGAGAGCCACAGGTCTCCAATTCTTCAGCAGGGTTATATCTCCTTTCTTAGGCAACAGTGAAATCACTGCACGCCTACAGAAAGCTGGAAGAGTCCCTTTCCCAAAGGACTCCATCAATATGTCTAGCAAGTCATGTCCCAGAATACTCCAGAAATGTTTAAAAAAGTCTGCAGGTAAACCGTCTATGCCAGGAGCCTTGCCGGAGGCCATCTGTGCCACCGCAGAGGTCAGTTCCTCCAGCGTAATGTCAGAGCCAAGGGTGTCACTTTCGGCTGGACTCTGAAGAAGTTCATCAGCAGCTTCCACGTTACAACCATCAGCTTTGAACAGGTCCGTGTAGAAGGACACTGCATGCCTCCTCATCTCAGCAGGTTCAGAGGTTACCTGTCCATCGGGGAGACGGAGACACACCATCTGCTTCCTTTGGCCCACAGACCTCTCCAGGTTGAAGAAAAAGGTGGTTGGTGCATCAATGTCTCTCATGGAAGTAAAACGGGCTCTGATCAGAGCTCCCTTGGCTTTCTCCTGAAGAAAACAGTTAAGCTGTTGTTGATTTAGGAGGGACTGTTCTATATTTTGAGCAGACACACTCTCTAACCCCTCGATTCCACCGGGTCCGTCTGCGTCGCGTAACGGCTGCGCCGCGGTTTTGGTCCGGCCCCCTCCGGCGTCATACCCTACCGGGCGCGTTTCAGAAGCATTACAGAAGCGGAGCGTCTTGCCTGTCTGCTCGCAGTTTTTGTTGATTTGGGCATATTTCCTGGGCAGGCTACTTTGTACAGACAAAGTTAATAATAATTATAATATCCCAGTTATAAACGACATGAATCAAAGGTGTGTTACTGTATTTTAGTGGTAAAATCATCATAATTATTCTATATATATCATTTACACAGTGCCTGTAAACCGGAGGAGAACGCTGGCATTACTTGAACGACTACGGAGGGATAGGGTCTGCAAAATGAGTTTGATGTGTGTGTGTGTGTGTGTGTGTGTGTGTGTGTGTGTGTGTGTGTGTATATATGCTATATATGGTCTGAACGTTCCACTTCCTGCCTGCCCGACATTACCTTACGGCTGCGCCGCGACAAAAATAGGATTCATCCTAATTTTAGAGGAGCCCTGCACCGAGCCGCTTCTGGGACGCGTCTGGGACGCTTCTGAGCCGTAACGCGGCGCGTGTGGTGGAATAGCACCCATTGACTAGAGTGGCCGCTATCCTTGCGGACGCCGCGTCGCAGCCGTAACGCGGCCGTAACGCGCCGCAGACGGACCCGGTGGAATCTAGGGGTAACTCTCTGATCTCCCTCTCTAACTGCTCTATAGCTCTCCTAATGTTTGCAGTGGAGTAGGCTGTATACTGTTGGCAAAAAGACTCTTTCTTTGATTTCCAGTTGATCCAGAACAATTTAAAATTCCCACAGAAAATCAAATCTTGTCAAATGTTAACATTAAACTGCCAGAACGATCTAGGTTTCTCTGTGTTGGATGAAACCAAATCTAAAGAAACTAGCTGATGATCTGTAAAACCAACAGGTTGGATGTGACAGTTCACTGCACGAGTAATAAAAGAAGCACCATCTAGCATTCTCATCCAGGTGTATAGATTAACAGAGGGGTGTTCCATCCTCCACACATCCACTAAGTCAGCCTCTCTTATCACCTGTGACAGTCCCGTCCTATTCTGTCTAAAGTGACATTAGTGCAAACGTTCCAGTCCCCTCCAGTATAACACACTCCCCCTGTACACTAGTGTCTAGCTTGTCTTTTAATAACTGAAACACAGATACACGTGCAGGGCCCTGATTGGGTGCATAAATATTAATAAAAGTGAAAAAGAAGAACCAATGGCGCATTTCCACTATGGCGCGGAGCGCGGTTTAAGCGTGCCGTGTCGTGCCGGGCCCGTTTTTGGTTGCGCTTCCACTAGGCCTAGGTCTGGCCCGGGGCTACTTTTTCACCTTTTTCTGGACCGACTAAATCGTGGTTCTATCGAGGCCAACAAGCGGGGCCAACAACCGGGCTAGTGACGACTGCTGATTGGTCAGAGAGAATCGTTGGCAAGGGGGGCTACAACTACAACAAGATGAACATATTTGACCATGATTTAATTGTAATACACGTTTCAAAATGATTCCGAAGTAACAACATACTGATATCGGTTAGTAAAAACCAAGCTGCTTTGCAAAGTCTGCAGACAGACGGCAGGAGAAAAACCTTTTAAAATGCGTGATGCAGCTTCTTATTACAGACACATGCATTTCCAAACATTCGGTCTACCTACGCTGTGAAATGTATTATCTCTTCGATTTACACACGCCATCTATTGCACGTCTGTCCGTCCTGGGAGAGGGATCCCTCCTCTGTTGCTCTCCCTGAGGTTTCTCCCATTTTTCCATTTAAACTGTGGGTTTTTCTCCGGAAGTTTTTCCTTGTACGATGTGAGGGTCTAAGGACAGAGGGTGTCGTATTGTCATACTGATATTCCGCACAAACTGTGCTGTTGTATTTGCTGTAAAGTGTCTTTACTGTAGGGTATTTTTATTATATGTACAGCACGTTGGCTCGACCAAAAATCGTTTAAAAATGTGCTATATAAATAAAACGTGATTTGATTTGTTGTCTAAATGGAGATCGGCTAAGCTAACGCAATATATGCTCCGACCGTCCACACTCACAACAACGGCCTATACAGACATAAATAAACCAGCGACTGTATTCACCATGACACAGACAGTCTGTGGATTGTACTTAACTTTTGTCTAGTTTCTGAACAGATATGAGGAGCTGTGAGCTTGAGTGCTAACAGCTAACAGCTGATGTTGTTTTTCTGGGGTGCTCATTGAAGATGACGTGACGGCTCCGCCTACACTGCGTTACTATAGTTACTGCCCCAGCTCCTAAACTGTAATGGAAGCGCAGCATTAAAGTGAGCCGGGCCTAGCAAGGCCTAACAAGGCCTAACCAAACCAAGCCGAGCGAGGCCTGCGGTGGAAATGCGCCATAACAGTTCCACTTTCACCATCAAGGCTCTACCTACCACTATCTCTGTGCTGGATCACACCTTAACATTTCGAGAGGGGGAGAACAAAACAGCTACTCCAGCACTAAGGTTTGAGCCATGACTGAGTACATACTGACTCCCCCACCACATTCCCCAGTCCGTCTCATTCAGGCTATCACTGCGTTTCCTGCAGAAATATCACATCTAATTTTTTCTGATTAAAGACCTCTAACACTAAAGCTCTTTTCTGTGCACTTCTACCCCCGTTAATGTTTAAAGAAGCAACCCTTAAAGCCTGCATTAGAGGAAGGAGATAGAGAAAAAGAGCAGACAGGTACACACAGCAGAGAGGAGACACCCAGTGTTGCATGATCATGTTGAAATTATTTAGACCTTTTCAGTTTCCCCCCTTTTTTGCTTCCTTTCGTAACTTTTTTCATAGTAGTTACATGCTTCCTGAGACGATAGCGTCTCTTTTCATCCAGCAGGTCTAACCCTACAACTTTCTGAAGAGTACTCACTGTATGAAGAAACTTCTTAGTGTCAGGGAAAAAGTCTCTCACTTCCACTGCCTTGCCAAAAGACTCATCTAAAAAGACATTCATCTCTTCCAAAGAATATATCTCTGCGTTCTGAGAGAGACTATCTGCAACTGAAACACAATCAGAATCCCCCTCACCGTCTGTGTCCATCTCTGTCACCTCATTATTGTCTGCAGCCTTTTGAAGCTCTTTTTGCCGCCCAGAGCCAGACGGCAGCTCCTGCTGTGTGCCAACAGCCTCCACCTGGCGGGCTCGGCGGTCTCGGCGGTCTCGGCGGTCTCGGCGGTCTCGGCGGTCTCGGCGGTCTCGGCGACTTTGTGAGTCGTTGAGACATGGCACACACGTAAGTACTAGCATCCCTGCTCCTCACATGCTCTCACTCTCTGCTAGAAAGTGCCATTTGGATTATTGATGAATGATGAAAAGGTTACTTAAAGGGGACATATCATGCATTTGAACAATATATTGTAGGGCCATACCTATACAAAGTATATAAATATAGTTTTTTTTTCAAAACACCAAACAGATCCTGCATTTTAGCCATGCCTCAATTCGCTCTATATACACTTTCCAGCGCTGTTTTTGCAGGGGGCTGATGTGAGCTGCAGCTGACCACGCCCCCCTGCAGGAGAGGGGGAGCGTGCTTTGAGATCAGCTGCTGGGCTGCAGCGGGGAGAAGAGGGGGAGAAAAAGAGATCTCCGTCCTCCGTGTTTTATTCTTATAGAAGTAAGAAGAGAAGTAACGGGGCAGAAACCCTCCTTTTTACGCAGCGGTCCAGATATAGACATCAAACGGCGACACATATTCAGTTGCCAGTTCCTTTGGCATTAGGGCAGGGATATCTAGATACTTTCCAAGGTTTGAAATAATGAATTGTGCTACTTTTAAAGCAAGCAACGATGTTTTCAAATCTGGAATCAAAAAGCTCCTCAAAAATGACACTTGGTGAGTTCCCTGACACACCAGGGACACATATTCATGTATAAAAGACGTACAAGAGTGCAAGACATGTAAACATATCCACACATACACCAACTTTCTCCTGTGTGTTTCTTTTTATAAAAGGAAAACTTTATAACTTTCATCACTTTTAGGACAATTAACTCTCCATCATCTCACCCATTTGTTAAGGGACTTTCAATAATGTTACTACAATACTGTGCTTTCCGTCATCCCAGTAATTAACCCAGAATTGTATACATTCGATTAAGAAATGCTTTCATTCATCAATATGGAAGAAAAAGTTTTTAAAAAACTCAACGCAGTTAACACAATAAGATGTCATACATCGGAAATGACTAACATTTATCATCTTTCCTCTTTGTCTCTTATCTATAATTGTCCATTATAATGCTTTTGTGCTTTTTTTATCTTTATTTATTTTTCCCCCTCAACACCACTAAATCAATTGCAGAGCAAAGCAGTGTTGTGCTTGATATCGGGGTGCACAGTCTCTCCCTACAGGGAGAGCTGTAGTGGGTCGTTGCCCGCCACGGGACGGGAAGAGGGACGATAGCTGACCGTCCAGGGTGTTCCCACTTGCAGCTCCAACAGTCGTTTGCGGCCCGGTTGTGGCCACGTTCGATAGCGTTCGAATAGTCTCAGCTGAGGCCAGGATATTACTTAACAACGCTGCTGCATCAGTTAAGCTTTGTGCAGGCTGCTGAGCAGACATATGATGGAATGGAACAATCACAAACGGAAAGACGGAAAATATTGTTTTTGCTTTTTTGAAATTTGAAGTTCTTCGCTGTTTTTTTAAAACTACTTCCTTTTCAACTGAGATGCCTTCCGTTTCAACTGAAATCCCTCTCACACAACATACTGAAATCCCTCTCACACAACATACTGAAATCCCTCTCACACAACATACTGAAATCGCATTTCATGCGTGTGTGAGTGTGTTTCACATGTGTATTAGAGCATTTCATATATGTGTGTGTGAGTGCGTTTCACGTGTATAATATATGAGTGAGTTTCATGTGTGTGTGAGTGCGTTTCATGTGTGTGTGAACGGTATTTCTGAATAATGTCCTGTACGGCCCCTCATAGTGCAGTGTACAGTCACACTTAATAACTCTTTCCTTTCCCACACACTGTCGTCTCTTTCCTCTTTCTCCTAACTCTGCTGGCAGCAGAGACATCAGCTTTTAAACCATTTCATCTTGTAGTAAAATGTAATGTGATGCGAAAGGTAAACTTGTTTACATGACCAGTGAGAAAATACAAAGATTTAGCACTAATTACTTCATCTTTTTCTTTGACCTAGCTGGGTCTGACTGTAGCTCTGTCTGTCTCTTGCTCACTTGTCCCTCTATTTAATCCAGACTCATAGACAATGCAAACGATGAGTTAAGGTGGTCCTCAATCGACTTAAATGTACTCCTAATCAACAGTGGTGAAAAAAAAAAACATCCAAATTTGAAGGACAAGTTGTGACTTACAACACATGAACCACTTTTCCATTATTTCCATCATACAGTGGCTTTCAGTTCATGTGATGTACTTACAAGTAACTCATGACCACCTAAAGGCAAACATCTTGCAAATGTTGACAAGGATTATCCATGCGCCATCATGCATCTGAGCAACCAGCAGTCAGTGGATTGTAGGATTTACTGTTTTGTTGCCATGCCAATGTCAATGCAAAGTTAAAAAGAGCATCAGAGATAACACAAGCGAGTCTCGATAATTTTTCCATTTGGGTCCTTGTTGTAATAACAAGGCGTCGAGATGTGTGTGTGTGCGTACTTTATGCTAAGACATAAACGTCCTTGTACTAAAAGAGGTCCATTAAGCGCACCCTGCCAACACTGTTTAACTGTGGTATTATGCCAAAGCCAGAGTTTAAGTGTTGCCTTAAACATAACAGGGGGTATGTTCTTTGTATTGCTAATAATTACCCTAATACCTTATATTGCACCTAATTATCTGAAAATAGCTTTAATCTAATATTATTATTATTGTGAGGGAATAATTCTATCTTCACTCCAGGAATTTGACCCTTTCTCTGTGTGTTGACATTTACGATCAGCCCTGATCCTTATCTCCCGTAAGGAACGTGCTACATGTTGATACAATACGTTTTATGACTTGATCTGGTGGAAGTAGGAGTTATAAAACTCTGAGAACGCTGGCTTCAAAGCACAGCAGGGGGTCAGAGACAGTCTCCAGGTACCAAGGCCCATCCCCAATATGTTGATTATGACTCTCTGTAAACTAGTTAAATGGTCTACCAAGACACAGGCTGATCAGAATTGACATGGCAACCCACCCGTGCAGTCAGAACCTTTGGCTGCTGTGACTTGTGATGTGAATTTCTCCGGCCGATACTTGTATTAAATCTCAGTGTTTGACATCAGAACTCCTGCTCCTCCTGTGTCTCCTTCATGAGTCGGTGACTCCCACTGCATTGCTACACAGAAGTTTCCCTTACAATTATTATTATTATTATTATTATTATTATCTTGTTTAGTTCTGTTAGTCGGTACACTACTCCCTTATATTTTGGCTATCTGGTCTGTTTGAGTTATGAAGGTGGCTTGAATACTGTATGCCTTCAAGTGAAAATTAACCATGTATGGCTTGTCAATTGATGCACAATAGTAGAGACTAAATGGTTACTAGTAGCTTTGAACTGAGGTCCCTGTCAATGTACCAAATGTCTTTTCTATGTGTCTTCAATAGAAATATATATTAAAAAAAGAAAGGTAGAATGGTGGTTAGCACTTCATTGTTAGATACACCAACTAGCTCCTTCAGTCATGTATTTATGACTGTGGCTTTGGGCCAGGAGAAGATGTACAGTGCACAGCCGGCCACAGCTCCTGGAGGACGCGTTAACGACCCGTAGCTCCGACTGTCAGTCGCGAAGCTGCACGCGGCCAGCTGCTTGCAGAGAAATCCCTCAGATCAAACGTTCAAACCTGAACGCTGTAGGCTACAAAAATGTAGCCGTGGCACTCTCGCGCAGCGAGAAGATGAAAGGAACAGATCCTCTGACGACACCGGCTGATATAGCCGGTGTCACGTGGGTCACAGGTGACTTTGTTGGTATTGGTACTCGAGCTGCGCATGCGCGCGATGGACATATCCAGTGCTAAAAGCACCGCCTCTGGCGGTCAGTAGGGACGAAATAGAACTACGCACCCTTTAAGCAGTAAATATATTTGTTATACTCTTGAATTCACTAGGGTGTATTTGTAGAAAATAAAAATACATGACTTTGTTTGAAAGTTTTCTTGTGTTTAGCAAACTTGACTGGTGCAAAAAAAATGCTATCATAGCAGCCGGACCCTGGGTGTTTGGCCTGATAAAAATTGACTGCTGTGCGAGTAACTGAGCCTTATACTTGTTCCTTTCCAGTGAGTAGAGCTATTTCCACAGGAATATCCATTTTGTAAATGGCACTTCATATTGTCCTTGTTTGGTAAGGCCACGCTCACATTGCATCGGGCCGACACATTTTGATTTGAGTGAAAACAAATAATCCTCCTCCCAGTCTCACTGAAAGTGATACACGCAAAGTTAAGCAAAACCTCACAAATTACCACATAATATCTCTTTTTTTTAATCCATAAAAAAGGACAAGTTGTTGAAATCTTTGCCTTTTGTTGTTCAACTTTAGGTCGAATTATGGTGTACTCTTAGACAGAGATGGTTCACCCCTCCTTCATTCTTTAAAGCTCACCTATTATGCTATATTTGAACAATATATTACAGGGCCATATCTATACAAAACATGTCTCTGAAGTGTTTTGCTCAAACAGATCACCCATTGTAGCATGTTGTTACAATGTACCCTGTTACTAAAGTGATGATTCTGGGTCTGGCCCTTTAAATGTAACCGAACTGCTGCTGGCCACGCCCCTTTGGAGCGTCCACATGCAAGCAGTGAGCTCTGTGAAGAGAAGGCTGTCTACCAGCAGAAACTCAGCTAAACACTGCCGTGATTAAACGCCATATTATGTTCCAAACCACATCAAGCATTATTTCTGAAACAGTATGGAGCTCAAACACTTTCTCTCGCGGGTTTACCACAAGGACAGTACCTTTTATATCCGGCTTCTCTACACATACTCTCTCCATAAGGCCTACAGCAGGGCTGCTAAGAAACTGCTTCTTAATTTCAGTTTCGTTGCTCCGCTCCGTTACCGGGGGACTTTACTGGCATTTATCCGGACCAGTGACCTTGTATAAAATTCACAAGTGGACCTTTAATAAAAAAGTTTGAGTACCCCTGGCCTACAGCGTTAGCTCTGAGTGTTAGCGATGCTTGCTAATGTAAACTCAGACCATATTACTTCCAAAACATTCTGCATTGTTTCTGATACAGCACATAGCTTGACATGTTCTTTATTCAGTGTTTACTGCTAGAACAGTGCCATTGTATGTATTATATATATATAACAACTTTACTCTAAGTCCCTCCCGTAGACAACCTGATGAATACACAGACACACAGCTGGGGGAGGGGATTCAGCTAGCGACTGTATATGGGGACGATAGGTTGGGACGTGGGTGGGACCTTGCCCACATTTTAGTAATAACGTCATGACCGCAGCAAATCTGGATCAGCTCCATTGTACCCCCGTTTTTAGAGATTTGGGTACGGAGGAAAAGAGAGAAGGTTTTGTTTTCTGACACTTGAGTTCCCTGAAACAAAGGGGACACATATTAATGTATAAAAGACATCAAAAAGTGCATGTCGCATAATAGGGGACCTTTAAGCTAAGCTAAGCTAAACATCTTCTGACCCTTGCTTTACATTTGAAAACAAACTGAAAACCAGATGAATAAAGAAAACATTAACGTTTCTCTGCTATAAGATAATTAAATTGTTCCGGTGGTTCTTTGGAGCGTGAAGTAGCTTAACAAATAAACAGATTAGTGGGAGGTCTGCCTGAAGATTGCTTTCACATCCTCTGCTTTGATTGCCACCCAAAGTGCTCCAAAATAATGTATTCTCCAATGAGAATCTCTTAGACCTTTTTTATTTGGTGTAATGAATCTGAGGATGGAACTCACACACTAGTTTACTATTATTAACCACATAAGCTCTTTGATATCATTGTGTTGTCACCAGAGGGGTCCTTCACTACACATTGGTCAAGCCTCATTTCCTGCTAATGCTGTGAAGGTACATGTATGAGAAAGGAGTGTGTGGTGCAGCAACTGTTCTTTACATAATATATTGTTATTCAACAGACCTTTTGCAAGACGTTGAAGGTTACAGATTAAGTTATTCTAAGAGGGATGGACGTCATGCCATAATTATTATTATTTTTATGAGGGAAGAAGCAATATATTTAGAGATATGAAAAAAAAGGTAATTTAAGTAGAGTTATTTAAATAGAATATAACAATGTTTAATCATTTAGCACAACTGAAGGAATCCGATGTCTCTATAGTCAATGCAGGGGAAGTAATTATGGAAAAAGCACTCAAGTGATCGAAGTGATTAAGCAACACACTGTTATGAAATTCAATGTCAACCTTTGTCATCCTGAGACTCACATAATGCAGGCCAACAGGACTTGTTCTTGTTTTTTCTGTAACTGTGACATTTCTGTATCTTCAAGGGACTTTTTGTTCCAGGAAATAAGACTGCATTGTGTGACTTAAAGCCAACCTCAGGCTGCTTTTTAGAGATATATGTGTAGGAACTGCATAAAGACAGAGCACATTTTCATCAGGCTATAATGTCGGCACTGTGTGAAACTGGTCATCCTCGCGTCAATGCAAATATTTACTGGAGACCCTGACTGTCACGTTAAAGCAAATATAGCAAGCACAAAGAGATCTCAGATTAACCTGTTAAGCCCCGAGCCTGTTTTTCATGTTTCAGGCTCGAAAATGACATTCCCAGCACAAATGACCATATGTTCCCTTCTAAAAGGGTTAAATGAATCATCTTTTCTCAAAGTAATGATAAACCTGTGAGTTGGATGTAGAAAAGTCAGAATCAATATAGATTTTTTTTATTTTAAAGAAAATTCAGATTGAACATAGCCCTAACCCTAACCCTAAAAACTGTAAATTATAGAAAAATATTATAAAATATTTTGTACTTATAGTGAAAACTAACCTTGGATGATGGGTTAGTAGACTAAAAGCTTTAGGAATCCAAAGTACAATATATAATAAGTACCCTGTATCAAGATTGATGCAAAACAAGTGATATTTGACCTTTTTAGACAGATTTAGAAAAAAAAAAACTCTTTTGGGGTCATTTGGGTGGATTTGACCTATATCTGGCCCCCCTTGCTCGATTTTGACATGTGACATCTCTTTCTGACCGTCAGAGCCAATCGAGGGGAAGTCCCACATAGTCCTTATTTGGTCATGTCTGTTTGTTAGACTGCCGCGTCTGCGAAAACATGGGAGCAGCTGCAGCAGGTGGCTACCATTAGCAGCTAACTTTTGGTCTCCGGTTTTGCCATCAATATGGAATAATGGACTATAAATGAAAAAAATGAGATTGCCCATACTTTCTCAACCTATGGATTAACCGTTGCAGCAGCGTTTTTTCTCGTTTGAATGCCATTGAACAGTCTAATGATCAGATTGACAGCTACGGTGAGACGATGTCCCGTAAAATCTCCATGAAGGTACGTGTTGTGATGTCTGTGTTCGCTTCCCCTGTTGTGAGTTTGTATCTTTCAGTGTTGAGGCTGGCACCGTTAGATTCTGTGTCTTTATGATCATAAACGATGTGCTGGATGTGCAGAGCTAGGATAAGTAATAAGGGAGCTTGGAGTGATTGTCGGTGCGGTAATAGGTTAGCATTTTTCGCTCGGGGCTAATTCAGAGGGTCAGTGTATGGTATGTGAGTTTTTTTTTTTTTGAGTTTTTCCCCGTTATATGGATATAAAATATTCATAGTTTATTAAATATTAAGGTTCCTTGAGACACAGTGTCGTGAAAAACAAAAAAAAGCCCCCGCCGAGGGGGGCTTTGGGGCTTAACAGGTTAAAGGAAACAAAGTGGGAGGAAAAGCAGAAAAAGCACGATGTATTGAGCTGATTGATGAGAACAAGAAACACTTTTACCTTACTCTCAGCTAACACAAGTGAACAATAAGTGCAACATGTCCAAAAGCAGAGAAAATGTGAAGGGGACCGGAATAGAACTGTCTTTTTGCAGGCTTGTTTTTCACATCCTTGCCTCATCGTGCTTATATTTAAAGCCCCTTTGCTGCACTTGGAAGATAAAAAACATCTTTGGTGCATAAGGTTATAAAAAGCAAAGCACAGTCAAGCCAATTGCCTCTGAGACATCATTCCAAATTATTCATATAATATTTAGATTTTATCTTGACCAGTTCCACAATTCAAAAGCTGGACAGGTTGGTTGTGTATGTAGGTCATATAGCGTAGTCTTACCACCTTGGTATTACTTGAGTAAAGTACCAGAGTGTAGGAATACTCTGGTACAATTCGTATGCATTCAACATGTTACTCAAGTAAAAGTACAAAAGTATTAGCATCAAAATATAGTTAAAGTTGCAGATTGGTCCATTTCAGAATAATATATATGATATGTTTTATAATGATTTATCATGAAAGTGTTCTCAAAGCTGGTAAATGTTCAGCTAGTTTGAATGACTTTGCAGGGTAGCTGGTGGATTTAGTGACAGGACAACATTAATCACAGTATCTTTAATTTTCAACACGAGAAATAAGTTTCATAAACTGCAACAGAAGCACTACATAACATACAATTCACCAAATGGCATGCATAATGCATTATATCTCTTGTGACTGAGTAGAAACCAGAGCAAAAACAAGAAATCATTGAGCCTTTTATTCACAGAACATTTTGTTACACTGAAATGACTCATGCTTTCAGCTGACATGAGAAACTAATGAACATGAAATGAAAAGTATGCTCCCATGATGAAAGGTCCATTTTCAGGCGTGAAAAACAGCAATCACCCTCATATCACAAGGCTTTTAGAAGGATCCATGGAGAATTGACTGTCATCGTACAACACAGGGTTGTTCTTCTGATCTGGTCGTACGACAGCGCATACTTCTGTATCATTTTCCAGATGACAGCAGTGTCAGCAGGCTGTGGGGTGGGGATTGTACTTAAGCATCTTTTGTGCTCTTCACAGGGCCCTTTTCTAACCAATATCACTGATGCTCTGTATATTGGTACTAGGGTTTCAAAATTCTGGGAATTTTCAAAGATGGAAACTTTCCATGGGAATTTAAGGGAACAAACGGGAATTTAAGGGAATAAACAGGAATAAACTGGGAATTTTCTAAATTGAAGGTTGGCTCTTCATAGAGAACTTAAATATAGTTGGGGAAAGTATATTTTAGCATAATCTTGACTAAAACAAACAGATGCCATTCAAGTACACTTGAATATCCATGCCATTCCTCAATCACATGCACATAGCACACTGCTTACTGCATGGCTATTGAGACCACACCCCCTACAGGCACTGTGCATTCCTCCCATCACATGCACACACGATTTATTGTGGGGATTTTTGGATGGGGGGTGCATTTCTGTTCATTTTTGAATGAGTGGTGTTGGGGGGATGAGTAATATTTAACTCAACATTCATGTTTTTGTTCTTCAATGAAACAAATGATTGTTCAATAAAATAATTAAAACTTGTTCTGTTCTACTTAAAAATGAATCTGGGTTAGGGTTATGTTTTTTAATGAATCATTTTGCATTATGACAAAAACAAAATGTTTATATTTATGCTTGGATATGATACAATTCGATTATTACCCTCAATTCCAAGTTAGTTCCCATTATTCCCATGGAAGGTTTCCAAAATGGAATATTTCCAAAATTCCCCAGCTAAATTTACCGGAAACTTACCGGAAATTCACTGAAAAATGTCTGCCCCTTTGCAACCCTACTTGTTTTGCATCAATCTTGATACAGGGTACTTATTATATGTTATAGTTTGGATTCCTAAAGCTTTAAGTCTCCGATCCCATCATTCAAGGGTGGATTTCAGTATAAGTAACGTTTTTTTTTTGGACGGACACTATCATTTACACTATTTTTACCATGTTCAATTTGAATTTACTTTCAAATGAAACAATTCTATATTGATTCTGACTTTTCTACATCCAACTCACAGGTTTATCATTGCCTTGAGAAAAATATTATTAATTTACCCCCTTTATTCCCTTTTAGGGAATGTCATTTTCGAAAGAATTTAAGGAAAGGGCTTTCGCTATTACAGGGATTTTGTACACCCCCTCTGTCAATTATTCGTATCCTTAGTGCGAGAAAGGAACTAGATTATCTGAAAAGATGACTTATTTAACAAAAAATTAAACAACACTGTGGACACCTTTCAGAGGTCGCAGGTAAAAAGCTCCAAACCCCCCTCTCTGTGTTCATAGGATCAGCAAGAGTGGGAGGGAGTGGGGGGGGGGGGGTGTGTGAGGGTTACGGCCCCTACACACGGCGGTGTGCGTTGACGCTTGCCGGCGGGCGTGTCTGAAGCTCGACCAACAACCAATCGCATGAATCTCCCGCCCCAGACACACAAGCACGCGGTTTGATTGGCTAGAGCTTGTACTGGCATATGATTAAGTACAAAAGTAGAACATTGCTCTACTTTTGAAGCGAGCAACGCGAGAGAAGCTACGCTTTGCTCCCACAATGCAGTTCGGCGAATCGTGACGTCACCCCATTCAAAGTGAATGGGCAGAAGCGTTGAAGCGTCAACGCACGCCGCCGTGTGTAGGGGTCGTTAGGGTTTTGGGGAACGCGCGGTGCACTGGCTTTGGGTCAATATTTTGTGTTTAAAAACTCCTGTAGTAAAACCAATACAAGTTTATAAAAGCCCTATTTGGTCTGGGTTAAAAATGTTTTAAAAAATTGAATAAAAGGGATAAAATAGAGCAGTAGCTGCAGCACAGAGCGTATGAGGCGGGGTTAAAACCTGTACTCCTGGAGTCTCCCCCGGTGCAGTGTCCGAGGCTGCGTCCCACAGCATCTGGTAAGTGGATCTCACAGTCTGCGTACAAATGACACGACTTTGCAAAGGCGTGCAATAGATACGCAGAAGTCCGATTTTGCGTGCATATGATACGCTGATATTGGAGAAGCGGAAATGGGAGGGACCCAGTTTGGCACCTCAGCTTAAATAGCCGGTGCGCACAATTGGTGCGCTGGCTCGGTGCCAAGCAGCGGCACAGAGGGAGAAGACCTCCGGTCACACACGCAAAAACGGACTTCTGCATATCTATAGAGAACCGCAGTGACGCGTCCTAAAACCCGGAAGTAAGTTAGCATTTTTACCACTTCCGGTTCCTTCGATAAAAAGCAATGCAATTTCTCCATAGGATTTTGGAAAATAGCTCCAA
Source organism: Gobionotothen gibberifrons (assembly GCA_943591055.1). Classification (NCBI taxonomy): domain Eukaryota; kingdom Metazoa; phylum Chordata; class Actinopteri; order Perciformes; family Nototheniidae; genus Gobionotothen; species Gobionotothen gibberifrons. Next base: position 543 of record CALSBZ010042078.1, on the reverse strand, counting down.
ATAAGGTCTGTGTTTGACACAAATTGAAGAGACAGATCACATTTGTTCTACGACAAGCCCTAAGGGTACCCCAGTGGGCCCCCCGCCACATTTTGTTTTTCGAGACTATGTCTCAGGGCTTCTTAACATTTATGAAACTATTAATGTGTAGCACCAGATTAACGGGAATAATCTCAGCTAACTGAATATATGAACCATTTTTACCACAACAAAACACAAGGGTAATACCAAGCCTCTGAATTAAGATGAAAAACATGAACAAAATCTCAGGGCTTAAGAGGTTAAATACATCAGCAGTGACCCCGCTGGTGATTTCTGAAGAGTTTACGCGTGTGAAAAACGATGGTTGTTAACATGTGGCTGAATAGGACTACAGAAGTTGTCCAGGCCGTTTTACGTCATTACACCGAACACGTAAAACACTCCTGCTAAGTTTGTTTGCCCTGTTCTGCTTGAAAGCAAGTACCTGCCTCCTGCAAACTGTTCAAACAAACGCTTCAACTTGTACCATTTACAATCTGTATGTTTGAATATGGATCTTAA
>CALSBZ010042077.1:0-13469 GCA_943591055.1 Gobionotothen gibberifrons | reverse complement strand
CAATAACATGGTGAATTTTTAGCACTGACTTGCACAACACATGTTGGTGTATAATACAATGCAAAAATACCAATTTCTGATCTGCGTCGATTTCAGTCACTTTATCTTGCATACGTTTCAAAAGTCCAACATTTTTACCTGTAAGATTTGGACAACCGTCTGTTGTGACACCTGCCAGTCTGTCCCATTTCAGTCCCAGCGTGTCCATGCACGCATTTACCTCCGTGAACAGATCGCTCCCTGTCGTCGTCCCTTTCATCGGCCGCATTGCTGCCAGCTCCTCCATAATCTTGAAGTCCGGCGTTATCCCATGAACAAATACGAGTAACTGCGCTGTGTCGCGGACATCACAGCTCTTGTCCAAAGCCAAGGAGATAAAGTCAAAACTTGCCACTTCATGTTGCAGCTGAAGCTCCAGATTCCCCGCAATGTCCTCGATCCTTCTCGTCACGGTTCGCCTGGACAGCGGGACTTGCTCAAAGGCTTCTTTTTTTTTCAGGGCATATTAGTGCTGCAGAGTCCACTAAGCACTCTTTGACAAACTCCCCCTCTGAGAATGGCTTACTGTGTTTAGCTATTTTGTGGGATATCACAAAGCTGGTATTGGTTGCTGCATCCTTGGATGTGTGAAGCTTGGTAAAAAAAGCCTTGCTGCTTTTGCAGCTTAGCTAGCAAAGCGTTCGATGTGTGCACCCTTTCAGCATCAGTCAAGTTTTTGTATTTCTCCGCGTGTTTCGTATCGTAATGCCGACTCAAATTGTAGTCCTTGAACACGGCGATCTGCTCCCCACAAACTAAACACACGGCTTTACCTCCGACTTCAGTAAATAAATACTTAGCAGTCCAATTTTTGTTGAAAACCCTACATTCGGCATCTACCTTTCTTTTTTTAGCATGAGCTGACATTTTTGAGCGCTAAAGTCGTTTTGTGACAATGATCCAATAACGCGCACGTCTTGATTTGACATATTGCGTCATTATGTAGGTGAATAAAAAACAACTTCAAAATAAAAGCATTGCAGCTTTAGTCCATGCATGAGGTAAAATTAGAAAATATGTTTATTTTTTCATTTCCAATTAACCTTACACGGGCCGGTCAGAGTCAACCAAAGGGCCGTATGTGGCCCGGGGGCCGTACAATGCCCAGGTCTGTGCTATACCATTCCACCAACTTTAATGAAAATGGGCCTTTTTTTTCACCTCCTTGTTATTAAAACTAATAGAAACCGAAGGTGGAAAAAGATAAGTCTACATGTTTGCACTACTACTGTATAATGAATTCAATTTACCTTAGCACTTGGTGAATAATTCTGCATTTTTTTTTATTGTCTCCCCGCTATCGACTGAAAGCCCCAGGTCCTGGGTAAAATAGTGAACCCTGGTTTTTACAGTATGTCATTTTCTTTTAACCAGAATGTTCATCAGTACTTTCCACTAACATATGCAAATAGATTGCCAATGAACTTTGGATTGTTTTAGGATAGCTAAAGTCTCACATTGGTCTTCTGCAGTTCTCAGACTCCCAAATCCACATGAGTCCTTAAAACTTTTTTTTTTGTATTATGATTAAGCAAGTCAGCCCATCATGGTCTACGATTGGGAAATCTTAATGCTTTTTCTGGGAATAGACATGAAGCTGTGGTAATTGTTTTTTCACTCTGGAAGGGTTTTTCTGAAAGCAATACAACACAAGGAGAAAGCAAATCCTGCTGTCTGTGTGATGTGTGCAGAATTATTTAAAAAATGAAATGTAATACTTGTTGCCAGTATTCCTGGTGCAGCCAACACTCAATTGTTGGATTAACTTTCCTAATGTTCCTCGACTGTTTTTATAGACATTCAGTGTTACTGTAAGTTGAATTCACACAATTAAGCAAATGTTACATTTATTCAGATTGTTGCTTGCTGTGCACTAACCATGTCTCTTTGCTAATCATGCATGAGTCATAATGACAACAGCACAAACGTTCACAGCATGAAATGTAGCTCAGCGCAGGTTCAATCAGGAAGACCAATCATCTGGTGTCACACGTCATCTCAATAAGTGATCAGGGGCGTTACGCCCCGGCTAGCCAATCATCGCACCTGCTAACCCCTTTAAATCTGAACAAAAATATTAGGCAATTCACTTTTTATTTATTTTGAACTGCAGTTGTTTATTTCATTTAGTTTGAACATTTATTGACACATGCCATATGATAAGGTGCATGAACACCTGAAATCACAGCTGACTGCAGGAGAGAGGAGAACCATTTTATAGTTTGGCTGCAGCACGTTGATTGGCTGCTGGAGAATGAGGTGAAATGTAATAGGTTAAAGAGAACGCCTGTGATGAGCAGCTGCGGAGTGAATGTATATACACCAGTCTTCCTGAAAGAACTTGCGCTGAGCTTCATTTAAATCTTGAAAAAAAAGATAAATAACACAAATTTAAATTGCCCCACAAATAATAAATAAACACATTAGCCATATTACCATGGGAAATGGGGACACAGCAAATAAATGCTGCCATCACTTCGAAGTTAGAGGCCTTTGCATATTTAAAACCAGAGTTTTTGTAAAACTACAGTAACAAACTCAATGGCCACCAATCTGCAGATCACACACATCAATTTTACAAGAGATGTAACAAAGATGTTTACACTGCCGACAGTCATTATTTCAAACAGTATGAACACATTTAACGCAGAATGCTTGCTCATTCATTTGTTTCCATCGACCACGATGGTTGCCATATGGTCAGATCCTGGGATGGACCGGTCACTGATGAAGGCGATATTCATGTCCTTTTGAAGCACATTAAATAATAGGTTAGCGCATAAGAGACAATGAATTAGGTAATTGTATACTTTTTAAACTGTCACTCTTAGCGAATTCAGAGCCATTATTACCAGCTGCTAAAGTATTGTTGATATTGCTGGTATTGTTTTCACCTATTGAGTCTGCATGTGTGTGTCATCATGGCAATGTGGTCCTGAAGACACACAGAGGTGGTTTTGAGTACTTTGCCTAGTGTTTAAATGCATGTGGACAGATTTTGTCAATCACAACCGTGCAAGTTTTAGTGTACCTTCTCATCTTTTTTGCAGGTTCCATACAATATGTGAACTGGTTAAGTGAAGAGCAGAAGCCACTTTTCAAATGTTACACAATCCTTTTCCCATGCCATTGCTGTCAACACCTATGCTGAACGTTGCTAAAATATTATTGATTGGGGTGTGGCCAAAAGTGCAATATGCTTCAAAATGTAACTGACAGAGAGCAGTGCTTTTGTCCTGTGCCCATGGATTTTATTTTATTTCAAGATTTTTAATTACGTCGCTAAGCTCCTTGAAAAGGTCCTCTTCCTTTTCTCCAAGGTACACGACAAGGCAGTGGATGGCTATAGATCTCTGCATACTTCAATTGTATTGTGCTATTTTTGAAAAAGGAAAAAAAGAGAAATGACCTAAATTAATATTAATTAATATTCTGAATGGGTGATTCATAAAAAAGTACATGAATAAAAAGTTACAGTGCAGTTTAAGATATGAATAGTTCACACAGAAGTTCCGCTTTACTGATGAACACAACGGCTCAGTTTCAATTAAAAGCAGCGACAAAAAGAAAAGTCTTCAGCCTGGATTTAAAAGTAGTCAGAGTTGCAGCGGACCTGCAGGTTTCTGGGAGTTTGTTCCAGATATTTGGAGCATAATAACTAAACGCTGCTTTACCATGTTTAGTTCTGACTCTGGGGACAGAAAGCTGACCAGTCCCTGAAGACCTGAGAGATCTGGATGGTTCATAATTTAGCAGGAGGTCAGAAATGTATTTTGGGCCTAAACCATTCAAAGCTTTATAAACCAGCAGCAGTATTTTAAAATCTATTCTTTGACACACAGGAAGCCAGTGTAAAGACTTCAGAACAGGAGTGATGTGATCCACTTTCTTAGTGTTAGTGGGACTCGAGCAGCAGCGTTCTGAATTAGCTGCAGCTTTCTGATAGATTTTTTAGTGAGACCTGTGAAGACACCATTACAGTAGTCCAGTCTACTGAAGATAAAAGCAAGACAAGTTTTTCCAAATCCTGCTGTGACATTAGTCTTTTAATCCTAGATATGTTCTTTAGGTGATAGTAGGCTGATTTAGTAATTGTTTTAATGTGACTGTTGAAACTCAGGTCAGAGTCCATGACTACACCTAGATTTCTGGCTTTATCTGTTGTTTTGAACATTACAGACTGAAGCTCAGCGCTAACATTTATACGTTCTGCCTTGGCTCCAAAAACCATTACCTCAGTTTTGTCTTTGTTTAACACTAGAACCGCCAACGGGGTCAATTTGACCCCGAGCTGTTTTATATTGTATGTAAGTCTCCCAGTCCGTGACTTTTCCTGAAAGTGTGTTATGTACAGTCGCACCCTATGTTGTTAAAAATTGTCAATATGAAGTCAGATTGAAGAAATCGCCAATTTTTTTTCCATTTATACCTATTTCCGCCAAGCGGGGTCATATTGACCCCACCCCTTTTCGCATGTAAACATGACGTGTTGCTATAGCAACGCCTTTTGTCTACTGCGGTTCCTTATAGATTGAGAGATAGAGAGAGAGATAGATAGATAGTTATAGATAGAGAGAGAGTGATAGAGAGATAGATAGATATATTGATAGATAGTTATAGATAGAGAGAGAGAGTGATAGAGAGCCAAAGTTTCCCCGCAGCGAGGCTCCGGTGTGATGCATGCCTGCCAAAAAGGAAATGAAAAAAAAAGGAAAAAATCTAGCGCAACCTCTGGTCGGCATTGATGTACAGATCCGACAAAATACCTTGTTTATCAATAAAAGAACATTTTACCTTGAAAATCAATGCATTATAATTCGGGGTCAATTTGACCCCGGTGGCGGTTATAGGTATACAAAATCTCTGGCGGTTCTAGTGTTAATTGGAGAAAGTTCTGACACATCCAGTCATTGATTTGTTCAATGCACTTACTCAGTGTTTTAACTGGAGAATAGTCTCCTGGTGAAATGGTTATGTAAATGTGTGTGTCATCTGCATAGCTATGGTAACTTATTTCGTTGTTTTTCATTATCTGAGCCAGTGGTAGCATGTAGATGTTAAAGAGAAGAGGCCCCAAGATGGAGCCTTGAGGAACCCCACATGTCATATTTGTCAACTCAGATTTGTATTTACCTATAGAAACAAAGTTGTTTCTGTCCTTTAAGTAGGATTCAAACCAATTTAGAACTGTTTCCGAAAGTCCCACCCAGTTTTCTAGTCGGTCTAGTAATATGTTGTGGTCAACAGTGTCAAACGCAGCACTGAGATCTAATAATACTAACACTGAAGTTCTGCCACTGTCTGTGTTTAAGTGGATGTCATTGAAGACCTTTACAAGAGCAGTCTCAGTGCTGTGGTTTGGACGAAATCCTGACTGGAACACATCCAAACAGTTATTTAAATGCAAGAAATTACTCAACTGTTGAAAGACTACTTTTTCAATGATTTTCCCTATAAATGGCAGGTTTGATATGGGCCTGTAATTGTTCATTACTGAAGCGTCTAGATTATGCTTTTTTAAGAGCGGTTTAATGACTGCAGTTTTCAGGGCCTGTGGAAAAACATCTGAGTGAAGAGACTTGTTTACTATATGAAGTAGATCTGAGGCCATGCAAGGAAAAACATCTTTGAAAAATCCTGTTGGAATAATATCAAGGCAGCAGGAGGAGGATTTCAGAAGTTTAATAATGTCCTCTAGGTTTTTATCATTAATCTGATGGAATTGTGTCATGATGTCTGAATTGATATTAGGTGGACATAGGGACAACACATTTGCTGTACCTGATACAGAGGCACTGACTGCTTGTCTGATTTTCTGAATGTTGTCAGTGAAGAAGGAGGCAAATTCATTGCACGCCCTGGTGGATAGAAATTCAGAGGCTACTGACACTGGGGGGTTAGTTAGTCTGTCGACGGTAGCGAACAAGGCACGTGCGTTGTTTTTGTTTTTTGCAATGATATCAGAGAAGAAAGACTGTCGGGCAAATTTCAATTCCAAATTATAAAGGCCAAGTCTCTCTTTATAGATTTCAAAGTGAACCTGGAGATTTGTTTTTCGCCACCTGCGTTCAGCTTTTCGACACTCTTTCTTCTCTGCTCTCACGGCCATGGCCTTTCTCCATGGAGATATTTTCTTCCCAGTCACTTCCTTTACCCTAGTTGGAGCAATGGCATCTATAACATTTTTAATTTTTGAATTAAAATGATCTACTAGCTCATTTACTGAGATGTTAGCAGGGGCAAGTGTGGGAGAAAGATTCTGAGTAAACATTTCCCTAGTATTTTCAGTTAAATATCGCTTTGTGGTTACCTCTTTCTGAACATTTGTGTGAACAGAAATAGAGCTCTCAAAGAAAACACAGGAATGGTCAGAGAGTGCAACATCAGTCACCACAACCTTAGAGATATTCAGACCCTTTGAGATAATTAAGTCCAGAGTGTGCCCCTTATTGTGCGTGGGCTCCGTCACATGCTGAGTCAGTCCATAGCTATCAAGAACACAAAACAGTTCTTTAGCCCCTCTGTCCTGGGGGTTGTCAACATGGATGTTAAAATCACCAACAATGACTAGACGGTCAAAGTCAATACACACTATAGACAGCAGTTCAGTAAAGTCATCAAAAAAGCTTGCACAGTATTTGGGTGGTCTATAGATATTTAGGAACAGAGCTCGAGAGGAGCATTTCAGCTGAAGGGCCACATATTCAAAAGAAGCAAAGTCCCCATAAGATGTCTTCCTGCATTGAATGGAATCATTGTACAAAATAGCAACTCCACCTCCTTTCTTATGCATTCTTTCCTGACTCATAAGAACAGCTGCACTGTTATTTTGTTCAATCCAAGTTTCCGTTAAAAACATAAAATCGAGATTGTGCTCAGTGATAAAATCATTGATTAGAAATGTTTTACCTGCCAAAGACCTGACATTTAATAAAGCTAGACTAAACACACTATCAGTCAGGTATTTTGTAACAAGCTGTGGCTGACATGGAATCACTTCTAAATTTGATAAACTCACACAAACTTTTGAGCGCTTCCTGTGTCTAAGCTGATTCACCGCTCTTAATCTATTACCTATCAACACAGATATCGGCAAAGCTACTGGCAGGCAGGGCCCCGGTATGTCCTGGAAAGAGTTGAGAGTGCCATACGCCCTTGAGCCTGGATGTTTAATAAGAACGAGGGACTACAGTAAACTCATCTAGAGACTCTGCACCGTGCTCTGATGCTGTTATTTTATGCTTTATGAACGGGGACAACAGAGAAACATATTCTTCATGATCAAAGTTGGAATTGAAATAAAAAAGGAAAGTGCTCGTCACCCTCTCTAATACAAATTATCCCAATACGTATGATTGTTTGAAAAGATCTTATAATCAATACAAATATATTTATTATAAACGTTAGTCCTTAACATCTATCACTGTGTATATCACCATTAAAACATATTTAAAAAGTTGAACAAACCCCACACAGCTCAGTAAAGACTGTGAAATGTTCACTTTATTTGATAATTTCAGTAAAACTAACGTTCATATTTCTCTTTTTGATTATAATACTGATGAACGTTCAAAACAAAGCACTTTGGCAACTTACCACATACGTTTTAAAATGCTTAATAAGCACCGTAACTTTCATGATATAATTTCTCCGTCATAATCGGTTGTTTCCGTGAACGGCCGACTGTTGTGTGACGGCAAATGCTGCGGCTGCAAGGCATTGTGGGGCAGCATTTTCTCCTCTCCTTTCGGTTAGGAAGGTCCAGTGGTTCCTAAGCTAAAGGAGGTTATAAAGGAAGTTTGAAACCTCCTTTCCTATCATGTAGACAAATTCGAACGGCACTTATCATGGCTGCCACTGAGGGACTTCCGGGTCATTTCACTCGGTTAGGAAGGTTCCTAAGCTAAATGGACTATTCGACTTCAGCCTTTGTCATGGAACACAAATAAGAATTTATTAGCAGTTAGAAGGCAGCTTTTATTTTGAAATGTACTTTGAAAGAGATGGCACTTCCTTTGTGGCTATGACCACTTTCTAAAGTTTCAGGAAGTCCTTTTTAGTGATGGGAATTATGACTCTTTGAAGGGAGCCGGACCTTATGGCTCCATTTCATTGCGAGAGCCGTTCAAAAGAGCCGGTCAAAAGAGCAGTTTTTTTTAAGGGGACGGGATAATAGGTTAATCTGTGAAATATACCTTTTATAATTCAATCAAATGTAGCCCTGTTTTGACTAATGATTTATATGTGTACACATATATCACTTAAATTATTCAATACATCCTTTGTACTGAAGTATTCAAAAGTAAAAATTGCATTTTTAATAGAAATGATTTGCTGTGGCCAATTGTTTTCATTGCATTTACAGACCCTTGTGACTCTCTGACTCTGATTGTAGAACCACGCAAAAAAAAAAGCAGATAGCAACACCTACAGTATACAAACTGACAACAAATCTTTGCTGAGCCTAAAAATAATCATACATAAATAACATAATGAAAATAAATATATTGCAATGCTCAAAACAGCAGCATCCAACAGTCTCTAATCCTTGGATATTACATGTCACTGCATGCATGCACCCGTAGTGCGGAGATCATCATATAATTCTGTCTTGTATTACTTTTTTTTTTTTTAACGGCTCGTTTGCGTGCCAAGAGCCGACACATCACTAGTCCTTTTACACATGGACACTAATGCAATAAGCATGTAATGGGAGCACTCGCTGCAGAATCCCCATCCATCCTTCGTTCTAAGCCCTACACGTGGCATTATCAGTGAGTCAAGTTACCAATTATTATCTTAGCTACAAGTGTTTGATATTATTTATGGTAATATAATTTTGTAGTAAGGATATTTATTATTTTTGTAAGAACTTGTTGCTGTGTTATAGTGTGTTACGTAATGCTGTGTAATCCCCCATCCCCCATCTACATCACCGACCTCCTTCAGGAGTACACCCCCTCCCGCACCCTCCGCTCTTCGTCCGTAGGACTTCTCACCGTCCCAAGCTCTCGCCTCAAAACCATGGGTGCTCGAGCTTTCAGCTGCTCGCCTCCCAGACTCTGGAACTCCCTGCCATTACATATCCGACAGTCTGATTCCATAACAACATTCAAAACCCAACTCAAAACCCAGCTGTTCAAACTAGCATTTTCTGTATAATCTGTACCCTGTGTCCTTTTGTGTCCTTCTGTAGTCCATTTCCTGTTGTTTGTCTTGTCTTACCCCGGCTGATATTTCACTTCACTAAATCCACTGTTTTAATTGTTCCCTATATTGCCCCTATGCCCTGTAAGGTGTCCTTGGGTGTTATGAAAGGCGCCCCCCAAAATAAATGTATTATTATTATTATTATTATTAATGTTGCATTGCATATTTACCTGCAATAACCTGCTCTTTTAAAAAATACATTTATTCTGTAAATGTTAAGAACATATCATTGTTTTATGTGTACTTATGGAGAAATGTATTCTGTTTCAGTTTCACACTTCTTATCATGAGAATTCCTGCTAAATACAACACCTGCCTGTTCCTTGGAGGAATGATGCTGAGGAGAGTTTAGCTGGCTGTTAAGTTCAATATCCATACGTTGAAACGAGAACAGTACACACTTGGTAATGGGACCTTTTCAATGCGGCTCTCTAATTTTTATATTTTACCTCCAGTATGCACAGCTGCTCATTCGAGCCGAACTTGAACCAATTCTCGCTCCATCAATGTCAATTAGAACTTCAAATTAGGAAATTAGGCCACGCTAAGTGTACGTGGGTAGAGTGAGAGACGTGTTCAGGAGTGAGGTATTTTTAAGCCTAAGTGTTGATCACTGCTTGGAGTGTTTTTCTGTTGCTTTCAGCAAGACAGCTTTTTGTCTCTTGTCCTTATGTGGTGAAGAAAACGCAGCGTGAGTGGTATTAGTCTTTTGTGCTAGTCTCAAGGTGTGATGGTTAGATTAGCAGTAATAAGTCCTTTCTTCATGAGAAGGAAATAAAGAAGTATTATGTGTTAGATGGCTAAAGAACCATGAGATGAAATGAAGTGTTACTCAGGTGTTCTTCCCAATTGTACTTCTTTTAAAATAGCAGAATCAGTTTTTAATGAATTGACGGTCGTGAAATAGTTTTTTTCTTGCAGTTTTTATTTTTTTAATTTTTATTTTTTTATTGAAGACACATATAAAAGACATTTGGTACATTGACAGGGACCACAGTTCAAAGTTACTAGTAACCATTTAGTCTCTACTATTGTGCATCAATTGACAAGCCATACATGGTTAATTTTCTTTTGAAGGCATACAGTATTTAAAACCACCTTCATAACCCAAACAGACCAGATAGCCAAAATATATAAGGGAGTAGTGTACCGACTAACAGAACTAAACAAGATAATAATAGCAATAATCATAATAAAATCAAAATAATAATACTAAAACAATACAAAGACAAAAAAATTCACATAAATACATAATAAGGAGGAGGGGGGGGGGGGGGTCCATCAATCAGTAGCCAAAAATGTGAGAGATTGAAAGAAGGTTAAGAAGGGTTGCCACTTAGTGTAAAACATAGAGGTTCTGCCTCTTAATGAATACTTAATTTTCTCCAATTTTAGAAAAGACATGACATCGCTGCGCCACTTAGCATTGGAAGGAGCTTTTTTGGATTTCCAGTGAAGAAGAAGAAGTCGTCTTGCCAATAACGAAGTAAATGCGAGAATATCCAATTGCCCCGAGTTGTATCTGTTGTAATCTTCTGGGCCCAAGAGTTCAAAACTTTTAATCCCTATCTGATCAAATCAGATTTGGATTTTGGGGAGTTCAAAACAAAAAAACAGGATTAGGATCAATTTGATATCCGATCAGATCAGGAAATCCAATCCAAGCTTTAATCTGGATCAAATCTTCAAAATGGGGAGTTCAAACCGACAACACCGGATTGGGATCAGTTTGATCCCAAAAAACAGGATTATCCTGATCCCACCAGAGGGGTGGATTTCCAGTGGATTACCAGAGCAAAATGTACTGTACAATTTATTTAAAAATATGTTTCAATATAAATAAGATGGCAAAGTTTGTTAACTGAAATAATACACAATGTTTAGCCTTCATGGCAAATCAATTTTATTTTTCATTTTTTTCTCACGTTTGTGTTGGCCTATTTAGTTTTCAACCAAATGTTGATGACATAAATGTTTATGCTCATAAAAGTATCACAACAAAGATTGTCAATCACAAATGTAATTTAGATTAAAGGAATAATATCTTCAACAAAAAAAAGTCCATCATCTGTCATCACCTTTCAAACGTAGGTGCGGACAATAGATGTCTCTGCAATGTGATCTCTTGTCTTCCTTGTATTATTTTTCATGTCCACTAGATGGCGCTCGGTAGGATTAAAGCACTGATATTCAGGATCTAGTCATCTTGAAAAGTCGTAATCTGGATCAGGGTGATCCTATCCTGAATTGCTTTGAACTCCAGGGACAACATTTGGCCGACTCGGATCGGATCTGATGGAGATTAAAAGTTTTGAACTCTTGTCCCTGGGCACCCAAATATGGCAATATGGGGACAGACTTTCACAGTGAGTGAGAGTATTTTTGAGATATCCTCAAAGAACTTCTGCCAAAAGGAAAACACTAATGGGCAGGAGAAGAACATATGGGATAGGTTGCAGGGAGAGGCTTGACATTTGTCACAGATGTCAATAACAGTGGGATATATTTGTGACAATCGTGCCTTTGAGAAATTAACCCTGTACAGCACCTTGAACTGTATGAGTGTGAGACGAGCACAGGATGAACTTGAATGAATCCTGTTAAGAGCAGTGTCCCACCAGTGCTCACCCAAGCCCACACCCAGCTCAGCCTCCCAGGCAGCCTTGATTTTAGTGGTGTGTGAACTGTCATCGGTCAGGAGTTTGTTATATATTTTTGAAATAAGTGACTTTTGAAGGGGATCGGAACAAAGAAACTCATCCCATATTTGATTAGGGGGTAGAGAGGGAAAGGATGGAAACAGGGATTTGGTAGAGTGTCTAATTTGGAAATAACGAAAAAGGTGAGATGATGGGAGTTCAAATTCCCTTGATATATCAGTAAAACTACGAAAGGTATTATCCTTATAAAGCTCTCTAAAAGTCCTCAGGCCCTTCTCATGCCATACAGAGAAAGTGGGGTCAGATAAGGCAGGTCGGAATAAATGGTTTCCCAATAAAGGAGCTAAAGTGGATGCAGAAGTAAACTTAAAATGCCTCCTAAATTGGTACCAGATTTTAAGAGTAGAACTCACAACAGGATTATTTGTATGTCCAGAGAGGTTGGTGGGAATAGAAGAGGTAAGTAGTGCCATAGCGGAGGATGAGCCACAAGACTGTGCCTCAAATCTACACCATGGAGGATGCACTGATTTTGACCAAAATGAAATCTTGTGTATGTGTGAAGCCCAATAATATAATTGGAAGTTCGGGAGAGACAGTCCAGCGTTAAGTCTACATCTTTGAAGAATAGATTTACTTATTCTGGGTGTCTTTCCATTCCATAAAAAGCCAGAAATATCCTGATCAAGAGTCTTGTTTAGGTAGGAATAGAGGGAGACATTGGAAAAGAAATAGGTACTTAGGAAGAATGTTCATTTTAACCGTGTTAATTTTACCTATAAGCGACAGAGGTAAACTCTTCCATCTTTGAAGGTCTGACTTGATTTTAGACATTAAAGGGGAGATATTGGCAGCAAAAAGGGAACTTAGTGTTCTTGTTACATTGATTCCTAGATACTTAAAGCCAGAGGGGTTCAATCTGAAGGGGACATCGGACTGGTTCAATTGTGATGCTAGAGCGTTAACAGGATAACATTCGCTTTTGGAAATATTCACTTTGTAACCTGAGAATGAACCAAATTTCGTAAGAAAAGATAAAATTGCTGGTATAGAGTTACTGGGGCTTGAGACATACAACAATAAATCATCCGCGTACAGGGACAATTTATATTCCATCCCCAGCCGCGATATCCCAGTGAAAGTGGTTGAGGTCCTCAGATATATTGACAAAGGCTCTATGGCTAACGCAAAAAGCAAAGGAGATAGTGGACATCCCTGACGGGTTCCTCTGGATAAAGTAATATAAGGAGACTGAACGCCATTAGTGGAAATACTAGCTTGTGGGGATGTATAAAGAAGGCGTATCCATGAAATAAATATATCACCCAGCCCAAATGTACTCAGTACAGTAAGTAAATAGTCCCACTCAACCCTATCGAATGCTTTTTCTGCATCAAGTGAGATCACTACTTCAGGGGTCGTAGTGGTGTTTTTGGAGTATATAATATTTAAAAGGATGCGGACATTATAAAATAGTTGACGTCCCTTTATAAATCCAGTTTGTTCTTCAGAAACAACACAGTCTCACTCCATAATCGTCCAGGAGCGACGCTTGGTCAG
>CALSBZ010042076.1:0-10793 GCA_943591055.1 Gobionotothen gibberifrons | reverse complement strand
TACACACACTCGCGAGCCTCCCCCAGACCAGTAATCCAAACGAAAATATCTTCCCTCCGTAGTATTTTTATCATTTGCTCCGCTAATAATCAGTCAGATCGATGGATTCCAGAGAAGAGGAAACTTTAAAGGCTTTTTTCGCAAAATGATGACTCGGTGACAGTCATTATATAATGTGACGTATTTTGCTTAATATTTGGAGTACAAAAACAATCCTGATATCATTAGAAAGCTAGGAATCTCCTCATTCCAGCAGTGTATACAACTCAAAATGTGTCTTCGGGTCAATGCGACTGATTTCGATGGAGCAGGTCACATATGTAAAAAAAAAGGGGGGACGAGGAACTATGATTAAATGATAGGAGATGAGATGTTGGGGAATTTAGATTCAGCTCTAAGTGTTATGAACTGGCCTTGTCCGGTTACATTTTTATTGAAGCCAGACTACAAGTCTTATGGTTTAATTTGTATTGAACTCAGTCTCCAAGCGGTGTGGTCCAATCTGCACATGTTGAGTGAACCCCTCCCCTTCCCCCATTCACATGAGGTTGATGAGTACTGCTAAGATGGGTAGCTAGCCAGTTGTATACAATACAAGATATATAATATACAAGAGGGTGATATAGTTTGAATAAAGATACAACCGGTAACTACTGATTGAATACACAGTGATGGTGTACATGAACATTGAGAGTAGAATAAGTTGTTATTTGAATTATTATTATTTTAATGTGGTGTTGTTTTGAGTTATATTTCTAAACTATAATGTATCCACACGCATGGGGTTTCTTTGTCACAGTTCATTTTAAAGTCAGCCACCTCATGGCTAGATCTCATCTCTGACAGTCCGTTGTGTTAATATTAAGAGGTCCTTTTGTTCAGGCCACATGTTAAGTTAGATCAGCATCCAATTTATTTGACCCCATGAGGTCAAGAGTCATTCTGTTAGACCACCATCTTGTGAAAGAGAAATCATTGTTCTTTTGTCACATTGTGAATTTGAAAATAGTTCATTTGGTTAGATCAATTTATCTATAAATGTTGTAGTTGGAGTTTGGTGTTTGCTAACATTTTTAGGAACGACAGCACCAGGAGATGAGTAAACTCAAGAATCCGCAGGGTGTAAATACATTGAGAGACACATTTTTACACTCAAACTGTTTGCATATCAGGGACAAGAAATTTAGATAAAATGAATAAATGTTCACCAAAGGTAAAAAGTAGAATGGAAAGTAGACATAAGCCTACACTTGAGTCAATTTACATTGCTGTGTTCTGATTAGTGTCCTCTGCAAGTTTACTATTGTTCTAAGTAACAGTGGGATTTAAGATATTGGAGAAAGGTATGGGGAGGTTCTTTCGTAGTGTGTGAAATATTTGATGCTTGAAACATGTAGGTATTCCAATTTATAGGAGAAAATGTTTTCCTGAAAGAGTAATGTTGGATAAATATGTAGCAATGGTTGAAGTAATTCTTGGAAGGAGTTTGTGTAATATCATTAGTAGAAATTAATAGTGATAAGATGGCATTTAACAACTGAGACAGATAATATGATTAGAAAAGACAGAGTGGAAAGGGTTGGATTTATTTAACCTCAGTGTGCTAGACTTCCTATAAGCAATGCGTCCCGAGACCTGGACTCCCCCTCTGAGTCAGAAAGGCTACGATCCCAGACCCTCCAAGCAGACAAAACCTAACCCAACAGGAGACTCCTCCTTCTCCAGCGAACAAACACAGAGCTGAAACAACAACAACAAGACTGCATCCAGAACGGCAGCCAGAACTATCTCCACCAGAGACATCCAAAACCAAACTTTATGCTGACATACAGAGAGATACTCTCAAGAGCAAAGTGTGAGACGTGAGAGCAGAATCCGCCCTCCATGAAAGCAGCAAAGAGACCGAAAACGGGGACATGAAATGCAAAGCAGTAGAAGCACATGGCAAGATGGGGGCTGCAGATGAAACTGGACAGATGCCTGTTTTCAAGAGTTGCAGCGGATGATTTCCAGAGCTGATGGACAAAGGGGGAGGAGTCAGAGTCAGGAGTTGGTCAAGCAGAATGTCAGGAGGTGGGGGTCACGGCTTGAGAGAACCAGCGGAGGAGGAAAGGAGAACGGGAATGAGTGAGTTTACACATAAACACACTTATTCGCAAAATGCACATAAAAGAGACCATATTTAAAGTAATTGAATTGACTTGGTTTAAGTAAAGATACAAATATGTACTACCCATGAATTAATAAATTGGTAAATAAAAAATAGCAGTGAAACTATTAAAGTAAAATGAGAAAATCATCCTAAAAACATACTGAGAGATAAAGGGGGACACACTGAGGGAACAATTCACTACACCACAGTGGGTGTTTTGGGGGTTAGGAGTAGAACAATATTCTTCAATCTTTTCATCATGTTAACACATTATTCTTTAAGAGATTTGTATTCATGTGTGAATACAGTAGTGAGCTCATTTGGTACAATATTGAACACCATTAAAATGATAGTTTTAGGAACCACTCTATAAGACAAATCTTTATTTATATAGATAATGTTAACGGAAGAGCTAGTGCCAAGCCAAATAGAGAACCAAAGTATTGATTTCACCATTGTGGCATAGTTATTACCATAGGAGGGATTTAAGATGGAAATATGAGATGATTTCTGTTTTTAAATCCTTGATAAAGTAGGGAGTAGCTGTTGCATGTTCGGACACCCGGGGTTCCACACACTGCTGAAGAGGTTAACATTATTTTTTAAGTGGACCAGAATTGAAGATAAATGCTATGAAATGCATTGCAGAGCTACACAGATCCTAGTAATGGTTTGACTCAAGAGAATAGTTATGTACACAAGTAACCTGAAATAGATCTATTACACATTTTAATACTAATTAAGTGTAAATAAATTGTAGTAGTAGTAGTACTCTGAGAAAGTGAGTTTTGTACCCAGTTTCAGGAAAGGTGGGAGGCGGAAGTCCCAATAAAGAGTTAGAACCATCTTGACAATTATAGTTAAAATTGTGAATGAATAAGGAATGGCGCTCCGCATATGACATATTTTTGTGAAGACTCTGCAGAGCACACATGGCCAGAATGACCGAGACCAAATGACCTTTGACCCTGACTGGCAGTGTGACAAAAGCACTGTCAATGACTGACTCTGGGGTATACCTGACCAAGCCTGACCTGACAACCAGACAGTGTGAGTGTGAATGAATGCCGGCAGGTGACCAGTGTAACTGCATGAATCTAAAACTATAACTAATCAAGCATGTTTTTGGACTAACATATTATTTTTGGAGCTCCAGGGGACACAAAAGGTTTCCTACATGTGACCCGTTTCTAATCTACTTGATGCTATTGTAGTCCCACAGGCAGCGGCGGTTTGCAAAATGTGAAGCTCAAACTAAAATCTGAAGATTCTGTTTCTTTTTAGGACTGAAAGACGGAGAGAAACACTTCTTTTCACTGAAGTGTTTACTGTGGAAAATAATGGATGTAAATTTGTGAATAATGTTTGGTATTTTCTTATAATCAATGATTACCTGAACGTTTTCTTCCCATTACAGGATTTTGTTACACATGAGTTCATGTGTAAAAAGGGGGAGTGTGTAACATGGCATCAACATGGCTGTCAAATTCACAACCTACATTTTTCATTTAGGAACTGAAAGAAACCTGCCGCTCCAGCTTGGATGTTCAATCTGAGCATTGATTGACAGTTTTAGAATGAACCTGCTCCATATCCATAAGATACTGTTTGATGAATGTTGACATGTTTCTAAATATTGATTGAGTTATAACAGGTAACACAGATGCAGAATCAGTGGCCAAGGGGCTACTGTGAGAGATGTAATTCCAGAATGGAATACCGAAGAAGTTGACCTGTGATAATGAAAATGTTTGTAATATTTCAACAGATATTAGAGTACCTGAGGGTTGAAATGTAGAAAGAACATATTACAGTTAAGCTAAAACATAGTAACGTAATGAGACAGAATTTAATTTAGACAACATCTTGTAACTAGCCTGGTAAAGAAATAAAAGCCATATACTTTATTGTTTAGGTCATTAAGGGGATATATATTTAATTTAAATTCATAATAGAAAGACATTTGATGACAGCCCAGGAGCCCTGAGGGTAGGAAAGAAAGTAGAGGTCATGAGTGCAACTTAAGGGATTGGGGTCAGACTTTTCCACTCAGGTTGCAGAGGCCAAAGGGGGACCCGAGAGGCGCGATGCCAACACAGCGGAGTTCGTCTGGCTGGGGGTCATCAGACCCGGGTGGCTCGGCCCCAGGTTCTCCGGCCCCTACAGAGTGACCCAGAGGACCTCCCACGCTGTCCACCTAGAAGGAAAGGGGGACGTCTGGTGCCATTGGAGCCAGTGTGCGGTGGGGAGGCCACCTGGAGGGACCCTAGACGACATCAAGACGGACGTGGCACCCGGAAGCCGCGACCAGAGGACAGGAGGAGGACTTCGAGAACGCAGAGGGCATCGCTACAGCAGACAACGCGGAAGCAGCCATCCGTGGACCAGAAGGCATCACTCCTATCAGCCCAGAAGCTGCCGTCAGCAGGCTGGGGGAAGAGGACGCCGGGAACACCCCATTTTTTTTTTATCCCACGTTTAGGGAGTTGTTTTCTAAAGCCTATATTTAAGGGATATTTTTTACGTTTTAATGACCTTGTGAAGTGCTGACACAGACACCAAAACATTGCAGAGAAGAAGAGAAAATATCTGAAGAAGCCCTGCATTTCCTGATAACCTGTTGGTTTCTATTAACATTGGGAAAATAGTTTCTGTCTTCGTCCTACTGTCTATACATTGAAACCCATAAAGGGCCAGGGTTAAATGACCCATTGGTCCACAGCACTCTGAATAACTGACACCGGACACCAACAGATGTCTGGTTTAATTACCCAAGGGACTATTGTACCTAAAGCTCCTTGGCAGAGCCAATCAATACATTTGGGCTAATGATAAGGGCCAATCGGTTATCTCCGTAAGGGAGTAGGTCAATCAATCAATCAATGTTTATTTATATAGCCCAATATCACAAATGTTACATTTGTCTCAGTGGTCTTCACAGTTTGTACAGAATATCAGTATGACAGTACGACACCCTCTGTCCTTAGACCCTCACATCGTACAAGGAAAAACTTCCAGAGAAAACCCACAGTTTAAAGGGGAAAAATGGGAGAAACCTCAGGGAGAGCTACAGAGGAGGGATCCCTCTCCCAGGACGGACAGACGTGCAATAGATGCCGTGTGTAAAAGAAAGATAATACATTTGCAACATAGGTAGTCCAAATGTTTGGAAATGCATGTGTGTATAATAGGAAGATGAATCCACGAGGACATCCATCTAGGACTTATGATCCAGGACCACAGCAACAGCCACGACTGAAGATCTGGGCTCGCGACCCAGGACACAGGACTGCAGCAACAGGATCATCCATGGCTCCGGATCCCGGCGTATATAGACCCCAAAAAGAAGAAATTTGGGGAAGCTGGGTTAATCGGAACATGAGAGTACACAGGTACAGACAGAGAGAAGGAAGAAGTAAGATGTCCCCCGACAAACTAAGCCTATATCAGCAAAACTAGGGGCTGAATCTAATCAGCCCTAACTATAAGCTTTATCAAAAAGGAAGGTCTTAAGCGCACTCTTAAAAACGGATAGGCTGTCTGCCGCCCGAACACAAACTGGAAGCTGATTCCACAAATGTGGAGCTTGATAAGAAAAGGCTCTGGCTCCCATTGTACTTTTAGAGACTCTAGGAACAACCAACAACCCTGCGTTCTTGGAACGCAATGCCCTAGTAGGACAGTAGGGTATAATGAGTTCTTTAAGGTAAGATGGCGCCTGCCCATTAAGGGCTTTGTAGGCGAGAAGAAGAATTTTAAATTCTATCCTGTGTTCTATAGGGAGCCAGTGTAAGGCAGCCAGAACAGGAGTAATGTGGTCCCTTCTCCTAACTCTAGTTAGTACACGAGCTGCAGCATTTTGAATCAGCTGAAGCGACTTAACTGACTTCTTGGTACACCCTGATAATAAGGAGTTACAATAATCCAGCCTACAAGTAACAAATGCATGGACTAGTTTCTCTGCATCGTTTTGAGGCAAGATATGCCTGATTTTTGCAATGTTACGTAGATGGAAGTAGGCGGTCCTTGAAATTGATTTTATGTGGGCATTAAAGGATAAATCCTGATCAAATATAACACCAAGATTCCTTACAGTCTCACTGGAGGCCAAATTAATGCCATCCATAGTTAGTATATCTTTAGATAATTTGTCTCGTAGATTCTTCGGGCCGAGTACAATAACTTCAGTTTTGGTCGTGTTTAACATCAAAAAGTTTAAGGTCATCCACGTTTTTAAGTCCTTAAGGCAGTCTTGAATTTTATTTAGATGATTAATTTCATCAGGCTTGATTGATAAATAAAGTTGAGTATCATCCGCATAACAATGAAAATGTACAGAATGATTCCTTATAATATTGCCTAACGGAAGCATATACAATGTGAACAAAATAGGTCCGAGCACTGATCCCTGTGGCACTCCATGGCTAACTTTGGTTTGCGTCGAAGATTCATCGTTGACACGTACAAACTGAGAGCGTTCAGATAGATAGGACCTAAACCAGCCTAAAGCAGTTCCCTGTATGCCAACTAAGTGCTCTAGTCTTTGCAATAGGATGTCATGGTCGATAGTATCAAATGCAGCACTGAGATCGAGCAAGACAAGAATAGAGACAAGTCCTTTGTCTGAGGCTATTAGAATGTCATTTGTGACTTTAACCAGAGCTGTCTCTGTGCTATGATGTGTTCTAAAGCCAGACTGAAAATCTTCAAATAGATCATAGTTTTTTAAGTAATCACACAACTGTTTTGCGACCGCTTTCTCAAGAATTTTTGAGAAGAACGGAAGATTAGAAATAGGTCTATAATTGGCTAATATCTCTGGATCGAGGTTGTGCTTTTTAAGAAGCGGTTTTATCATTGCTACTTTGAATGATTGTGGAACATAGCCTGATAATAGAGACATATTCATAATATTTAATAAAGAAGTGCCAATTAATGGAAAAACTTCCTTCAACAGCTTAGTTGGAATTGGGTCTAAGATACACGTTGATGGTTTAGAAGAAAGAATCATTGAATTTAATTGTTCAAGGTTTATGGCTGAAAAGCATTCTAGTTTACTATCTAGTGTAATATTGGAACTTACATTTCCGGGAGCTGTTGATAACACTATACTGGTCAAAGGCAAGAGGTCATTGATTTTGTTTCTAAGAGTAACAATTTTATCGTTAAAAAAGCACATAAAATCATTGCTACTGAGTGCTATGGGAATAGAAGGCTCAATTGAGCTATGGCTCTCTGTCAGCCTGGCTACAGTGCTGAAAAGAAATCTTGCATTATTCTTATTCTCATCTATTAATGAAGAGTAATACGCTGCTCTCGCTTTACGCAGTGCTTTCTTATATTCATTTAGAGTAATATGCCAAATTAAACGAGATTCTTCAAGTTTAGTGGAACGCCATATCCTTTCAAGCTGTCTCGACTTTTGCTTTATTTTGCGGGTTTCGACATTATGCCATGGAGCTAATCTATGTTGTTTTATTTTCTTCTTTTTCAAAGGAGCAACAGAGTCTAATTTTATTCGCAGCGCATCTATAGCACTATCAACAACATGATCAATTTGGGGTGGTGTACATTTTGTATAAGTTTCCTCCCCTACATGCAGACATGCTATCGAGTAAAGTATTGGTGGAATCTCTTCCTTAAATTTGGCTATAGCATTAACAGATAGATTTCTGCTGCAGGAGCTTTTGACTAATGCTTTATAGTCTAGTAACAGTACTTCAAAAGTTACTAAGAAATGGTCGGATAAAGCAGGGTTATGCGGTTCGACTAATAGTTGCTCAATTTCAATACCATAAGTCAGAACAAGGTCGAGAGTGTGATTATAGCAGTGGGTTGGTTTATTTACACTCTGACGAAAACCAATAGAATCTAATATAGAGTTAAATGCAACAGTAAGGCTATTTTTATCATCGTCAACATGAATATTAAAGTCACCTACGATAATTACTTTATCTGTTTTAAGTACCAAAGTTGATAAAAACTCAGAGAATTCTGATAAGAATTCTGAATAAGGACCTGGTGCACGGTACACTGTAACAAATAAGATTGGCTGCAAAGTTTTCCAGGTCGGATGCGTAAGACTAAAAACGAGACTTTCAAAGGAGGTATAATTTAATTTTGGTTTAGTATTGATAAGTAAACTTGAGTCGAAGATGGCTGCAACTCCACCTCCTCGGCCTGTGCCTCGGGCAATATGAGTATTGATATGGCTGGGTGGAGTAGCCTCATTTATGCTGACATATTCTTCATGTCTCAACCAAGTTTCAGTGAGACAGCATATATCAATATTATAATCTGATATTAAATCATTTACCAATATAGCTTTAGATGCTAGAGATCTTATGTTTAAGAGACCACATTTAATCTTCCTGTTTTGTTGCACTGTAGTAGTTGTTACATTTACTTTTATTAAGTTATTATGTGTGACACCTCTATTAGGTTTTACCTTAAATTGTCCTTGGGCAGACGCACACACCGTTAATATTGGGTATTTTATTGGGTTCGGGATTCCTATGGGTGACTGCCTAGGAGAGAGCGCAGAGAAGCGTGTAAAACTGCGACTCCGCCTCCTGGTCTCAACTCCAGTTTGTCATGGATTAAGTCCACAAAGCCCTGAAATGTTTGCCGAAATGAGATGTGCACCTTCCAAAGTAGGATGAATGCCGTCCCTCTTAATCAGACCAGGTTTTCCCCAGAAGGCTGTCCAATTATTTACGAAGCCCACATTGTTTTCTGGGCACCACCAAGACAACCAGCGCTGAAATGATGACATGCGGCTATACATGTCATCATTGATCAGATTGGGGAGGGGGCCAGAGAAGATTACGGTGTCCGACATTGTTTTAGCATAACTACACACCGACGCCACGTTAACTTTGGTGCATTCTGATTGGCGTAAACGAACATCATTACCACCGACGTGAATAACAATCCTACTGTATTTGTGTTTAGTTTTAGCCAGCAGTTTAAGATGCGCCTCAACGTCGCCCGCTCTGGCCCCCGGAATGCATGTGACTGTGGAGGCTTCGGTCTCTAAATTCACGTGTCTCATAATAGAGCTACCAATAACCAGAGTTGGCTTCTCAGCGGGTGTCTCGCTGAGTGGGGAATATTTGTTAGATACGTGAACGGGTTGGTGGTGACCTGCGGGTTTCGCGTTATGCCCCTTCAGAACAGTCACCCAGTCTCCCTGCTGCTCGGGAGGTGTCGGGGGACGGCTAATAGGAGCTACCTTTTGCCGCTCCGCACCGGCTAACATGGGCTTTACTGTAGCTGAGTTACTTTCTAAGATGCGGAGCCGGGCTTCTATGGCTATGATTCCCGCCTCCAACCTAACAACTATACTACATTTAACACATATACCGGTACCAGTAAAGGAGGCAGGGAAGTAACCAAACATGAGACAGGTAGAGCAAGTAGTAGCACCCGAGGGTGGAGAAGGAGCCATGGCTAGCTATCAAGCTAAAGTAGCTACCGTTAGCAAAACCGAAAAGAGTGTAGGCAACTGTGGAGTTACAGTCGCTAAGAGAAGGAGAGTTGTGAGTGCTTAAGCTGTAGTAACGTGTGATTACAACGTCAGGCAGTTGCCGTGATCAAGAGTTTTAAAACGATCGATTAAGTTAAGATAATAAGCTATTAGCAGCAGAACAGGCTCACAGGATACCCGGAGATGACTGACAACAACCGGAAGTTACAACATGCTTACCGCAAAAGTGGTCCGTGTAGAAACAAGTGTCCGTGTAGAAACAAGTGTCTTGTTTCTCCCTCCTCCAGCTGCAGGTGAACAGCTCCTCCTGCTTTGAAACTGTGATGTGTGGCCAGACATTCGTTTTTTCTGTCTCTTTTACAACGGACCGGCAGGATGGTGAGATCTCCCAAATGGGGAGAGGAGCAGGGGTATTCGTACCCTTTATTGTTGTACTGTTGTATTGTATATTTCTACCATTAAAACTGATTATTGTTTATCTTGATATCATGGTGCTGTTCAACTCTTCCTTTATAAGTTAATCAGCTCTACCGAAAGAACGCGCGGAGCCGAGGCGAGCATCAGAAAACTCAGAGCGGTTCTAACAGTATATAAAGTTGGCACTGTAATATAAAGATTTCCCACTACACTCGTCCGGGATTTGAACCCGGGACCTCTCGCACCCTAAGCGAGAATCATACCCCTAGACAAACGAACCATGACTAAATGCTATTTTTTGGTCTAACCAACTATTGCCTGCTTAAATGACAATGCAAAACACTTTTCCATTCATTGAACTATGCCTTGGATGAAAATGCATGGCTTCTCTACACAGAAGATGAGCCTCGATCATGTTTTGCCCCAACTCAACACTCGGTTTCTAGCAGGGCACAGTATTGGTCAAATTATTAAGCACACATTGCTTCCAACGAACAATTTTTGATACCTAAACTAAACCTGTTCCACACCTATTTAGAGTACTTGGGCTGGTCCGGGATTTGAACCCGGGACCTCCTGCACCCGAAGCAAGAATCATACCCCTAGACCAACGAGCCATGATAAAAGGCAATTTTCTGGTCTTACCAACAATAGCAGGCTTAAATGACATAACAAAACACAGTTACGTGTCCGATATTAGCAATTATGACGTCATCCCGATAAACCCGATAACAG
>CALSBZ010042073.1:0-11099 GCA_943591055.1 Gobionotothen gibberifrons | reverse complement strand
GACGCAGGAGGAGGTCGCAGCACGGCGTAGCCACAACGTAACGTAGCACAGACGCTCGCAGTGGGATCAGGGGGTTAGAATAACTCTAAACAACGATCATACAATCATATTTTCATGTTAACAATATAGTATTTATTCCAGTTTAATGATTGTGATTGAAAAGCCTAAAGAGGCTGGTAAACATTGCAAAGAGGGATTTGTATTCCTTAATACTATTCGTAAACTTAACCATGTGGTAGCCTGAGAAAGGCTAAAACATATCAAAGACTACATTTATTAACTGCATTATCTAATTTAGCTGTGGCTTTTATAAAATAAAATAAAAGACACAATGACGAGTCGTTGAACCAGGGACCCTGCGGTCGTGTGTCAACTGCTTTCCAGCTGAGCCACAGGACACACACACTGAATCTACATGAAAACACTGAACTATATGTATTCCTGTATGTATTCATTTATTTATTTATTCATGTTTTTATTCCTACATTTATTTATGCTTTTATTTATTTATACTTATGACATGTTCAGACCTCTATATGAGTGAGGGTCTGAGCTCTCTTAATTCCATCGTGTCACCGGTTACAGGAGGGGTAATATGGTTCATTATCAAGCGGCAAACTCTGGGGAAGAGCCGGGACGCCAATACGGAAGTGCCACACACTGCAGTTCATATATTGGCCGATAGAGACTGACTGCAGAAAGGAGCAATTTCCATAGACCCCCATGTTAAAATGCCCAATTTTACAGCAGAAAAAAACATGTTTCTACCCATGGATGCAATACATTTTATTATGAATATAGGTAGATTCCACCTTCATGATTATGAATCTGTGAGTGAATTGTTTTCTAACACGACCCTTTTATTTATATTAGGTCTTAAAGTTTTTGCATAAATTAGGGCGTGGTCACATAGAGTGACGGCTCTGTCAAGTGACTGCTGCTGTTAGCTTCGTGTCTCTCTGCTAGCTGCTCCGTGATGCTACAGGGACTCTGCCTGCTCTCATCCAGGGAACACAACTTGACCCCGGCCGTGTTTGTTCGTTCTTCATGCTTATATATCGGACTATTGTGACTCGCTGTGCGGTTGAAACAGACAGTGCATGAATGCGGTTCTGCGGTAAGTAAAATTCGAGTACTTATGTATGTGTTAATGATTTTAATCAGCTACGTAATTGATGTTAAGGCTTGGGTTAGCGTGTCGAGTGGTAGCTACGTCGGTGCTAACGATGCTAATCGTAGCCTCCAAGTTAAAATCATAGACTGCATATATAAAGGTTAAAACGAAATAGACAAGTGTTAAGCGTTAAGTGGGATAATACTGTAGAACAAACGGCTTCTGTTTGAGCTTGATAAAATAAGGTCATCCTTGTAACTTAGAGAGATATTTTATTATGTATAGGAACTGTATGCATCGCTAAGGTTAATTTAAATTGGCTATGCTCAAGTATGTAGACAAGCTAATGTCGAAGTAGTGTATGTGAAATCAACCTCACAATAAGATGTGTGTATATTACAATTATTAATGTCATCATATTTCAAGATGATTACGTTAACGTCACAGTCATCTGAAGAACGAACCGAAACCTTGTTGTTTTTATTAATTGCATTACCAAATTGATATCAAATAAACAGTAAGCATTGGTAACACAACTTCCAAAGTTACAGTAAAATAAAAAGGACCCAGACTCGGACAATACACAATCCAACATGTTCAACAGAAGAGAATCAGTTATATTGTTTGTACACATGGTACTTTACATATATATCTGTTTGTTTAAAATGTCCAGGTGATGCAGACAGGCTGGACCAGAGAGTGAGAGACAGAACTGGACTCCTCACAGCAGTGAACTTCAGCACAGGTACAAAGACTCTTTTTTTTCATACTGTACAAAGAATCAAGAAAGATATTGGTTTAAATAAATGAAGTATTGACTTGAATACACTGATATACATTCCATTAAACAATACTAAATACTAGATAACCTACACATCAGTGAAGTTGAGGGGTTTTCCATGCACAAAGTTACATTTAGATGTTAACAAGCAATATGATTTTGTCAGCTTTCTAATTTAATGTATTGAAGGCAAAGATATTTAACACATAGTGAGAACTGCTACTATTTATCTCTCAATATTGTCTGTAAAAAATGTGGTAAAAGTTATTCTTTCAGTGAGACAACAGAGCAAGCTTCTCCAGTTGCACTACGTTTTGATAACAGTTAAATATTATTTTGATAAGATATATTTCAATGTTGATGAACTTCATACTGTTCATTCATAATCTGATTGTCTTTGTAGCTCACTGTTGAAATAAAAACATTACAATTACAAAATAATTATTTCGACAGCCCCTAAACACACAAACTTTTTTTTCATTTCATGAATAACACACTTGTTCTGCAATAATATGTTTTATGTTTCCTGTCATTTTTGTTAGGAAAGGACATGCCTGAAAGACACGACTCAACATTTTCTCCTTCTGAGGGTCAAGAGGAACATCCAAGAGGAACATTAAAAGCTGATGTTATGAGATTTTAAGACCACTACAGGACATTCACTAAGAAACTACTTTTATTGTGAAAACACAGTCAGCTGATCGAATGCAGGTATTTCCACATCTACACTCCATCAGCTGATTATTTCTATTTGCCTCACTTTATGAGCTTCACATCACTTGTGCCTTGTACCGCAGAGTTTGCAACGTCACAAATAAATCGAGCCAATCTTCAGTCGGATGTGAATGTGTAATCTAACATTTTCAGTAAGAATAATGGACGAAAGGAGTGCAAATACAAATACAATTTATTGAAATGTGAACCAAAAGTTAATCAAACATGTTTTAAATAAAAAGCACATATGGACAGAAGGTGTAAACCTTTTAAATGTATAAGTAAACACATTTAGTCAAATAAAGTGACAGACTAGGCCTGTGCAGTTGGTATCAGCTTTGCCCAGCATGGGCTCCTCCATCAGGCCTGGTCCTCCTCGCTGAGGAAAGACCCTCAGTCCTCTCCAAACCAACAGACAGGACGTCCATCACACAGAGGTTTCTCCCTGAAGTCTCAGCAGCTCTCTGGACACCACGCTGTCTCAATCCGTCCACACTGAATATGAGAGGGGAAAAATGAAAATAATAAATATAAAGTTGATTGTTGAGTTGCTCAGTTTTTTTAGATTGTCAATACTATTACTGTATAACTAATATATCAGGTTAAGAGGCACATTCAAATAAAGATTGGTCTTTAAATACATTTTGTCTTTTTAATTGTTTGTCTAAAGTCAAGGATCTAGAACTGGTACTTAGTTTTAATGATACAGTCTGGTTATTATGCTGTTTGGAGGAGGCCTCACAGGTAAGAGCACTAACTAGCTACCATCACATGTACCTTAGCTTGACTTAAATGTATTAAACGTATAGTTAAGTGATATCAAAATATAAATAACTAATGTCATGCAAACATATTAATATTTGCTTGATTCCAGTGTTGAATTTAGCACAATTGCAAACAAACGTTAAGGGATTTTAAGATTCTGAAGTATTATGCTAAAAACTCAATAACTTAGATTATTATTTATAGTTTTGCGAATAGTTTCATGTCCGCTTACCTTAGAAACGTA
The DNA here is from genome assembly GCA_943591055.1 of Gobionotothen gibberifrons. Classification (NCBI taxonomy): domain Eukaryota; kingdom Metazoa; phylum Chordata; class Actinopteri; order Perciformes; family Nototheniidae; genus Gobionotothen; species Gobionotothen gibberifrons. The sequence continues at coordinate 7,481 of CALSBZ010042073.1, read as the reverse complement.
CAATGTGACGGCAGTGTGCAGATGGGGAGCATGTTAGCTTAGCTTGGTAGCTTCAGCTAGCTCTGGAACTTCTAGCTCGGAGGCAGCAGGTCCCGCCTCGGCTCCGCCTCTTTGCCCTTATTTGGAACAGGCTGGAGTAGGCGGGATTTGAACTCTGACGTCGCTGTCGAGCCGTTAGTGGCCGACTCCGCCTACTAAGGGCTTCTCGGCAACTCTGCAGAATCCTATGGGTGACGTCACGGACCCTACGTCCATTTATATATACAGTCTATGTTCATTATACATCCATGAGCGTTGTGGTTCAACGGTTCAACCGATCTGAATCGCGTTCTGAAGCAGTCACGTGGTATCGACAGGCAGCGAGGCTTCGTTTGTCATCGATGACGTCACTGGCCCAAAACGATACAAGCCTCGATACATGCTTCACAAAAAGCTTCGGGGAATACTCGACACACGCTCCGAAGCCTCGGCGCAATACGTAACATCACTAGTTAAGGGATAGTGGATAGGAGAATTCAAAAGGATTTAGGAGAAGAGACTGCGGTACTTTAGAGAATCCGACTGCACTTTCAGTCATACATGCCAACCCTCGCGATTTTCGCGGGAGACTCCCGATTTCATAGCCCTCTCCCGGTTTCCTCCCGGGGTCATATTTCTCCCGCATTTCTCCCGATTTCTGACAAAATCTGATTTACTCAGGACTGTTTCCACTCGGATTTTAATACAGCAACACCATTGTTTGGTTTCCATGGTAACACGTCTCTTTAGTAGCGCGCGCAACTGAAAGTCTGAGAGGGTGAGGAAGATTGTCACAGAAAACAGAACAATAATCGACAACTCCACCCTCTGCTCACTCCTTTCCTGTTAAATACAGGTCCAGCCCACACATATGCTCCATTAAGGATGGTGCTTCAGGCCGTAAGGCAGTGCACTTACAACTACAAGAAGCATGTTAATGTTAAGCTAATACAGCTCCGGCGAGATCCACTAGCAGCTCCCGATTTCTGAGGTCTCAAGGTTGGCAAGTATGCTTTCAGTATCCGACGTGTTTATGATGCGCCAGCGGACGTCATTTTGTGCGTCTGCTGCTGTGGGGAAACTATGGAAACCAGTTTTCTATACAGCGGACTCATACTTGCCAACCTTGAGACCTCAGAAATCGGGAGCATTTCAAAACCACCGCGGGGGGGGGGGGTGCTGCTAGTGCAGTGGTTCTCAAACTTTTTCTGTCATTCCCCACTTTGAACAGGTGGGCCTTTTCAAGCCCCACCTGTTCCTCATCGCTCCAATAAAATGGTAGGCCAAGCTTAAAATTGTCAAATGTATCGTTCTATAACAGGGGTCTCCAACCTCTTTTAGGATGAGAGCTATACTTTCAAAAAATAAAACAAGTCGTGAGCTACTTTTACTCCTCTTTTTTGTTTTTTTGCAGTGTATATATTTAGCACATTTTAACATTATTATATGCTGACCTTTAACCTTTGTGTGCTGTTTGAGTCTGTGGGACCCGTTTGCAGTGTTTACTAAAATAAAATGTATGCAATTTAATTATTTTAACCTACTTTATTTGGTGGTGGACGTCACATCCTATAGGGGGGTCCGGGGGCATGCACCCCCAGGAAGATTTTTTTTAAATGTTGAAGTTAAATGCATCAATCTGGTGCACTTTGAGCTAGGGCTGCTCAATTAATCGTATTTTAATCGCAATTACGATTTTGGCTTGCAACGATTATGAAAACAACATAATCTAAATAAAACGATTTTTTTTTTTTTTTAAATAGGTTTTACAGTTGAATTATACTTAAAGTTCAGGGTAATCAACTGTTAAAAACATACTTTTCAAATTATTTTCTTCAATAAATTGATGTTTTCAAAGTAAATGGTTAATCGTTTTTAACAATCGTGATATCAATTATTGACCCAAATAATCGAGATTATGATTTTTGCCATAATCGAGCAGCCCTACTTTGAGCACAACATGAATGTATGGAAACAGCTCTCAACACTCAGATGAAAGGGAGCTGTATACTTTTCAATAATCCAAACATCTTTAGAATATGATCACAACCAATAACAAATCATTTAAACTTGTTTATTCTTAACTTATGTTAGTTAGCATTCTTTCTTTTTCTTTATGCATATTTTACTAATCCCTCCCCTTTTAAACTTTTCAAACATTGGAATGATTTCTTACTTTATTTTTTACAACTTTATTAAATAGATAAAGGTGTGCTCTCTCTCTTGCTCTCTCGCTCTCTCTCTCTCTCCTCCACATTGCTTTTCTTCCCGACTGCAACGCTGTTGTGTGTGTCTGTGAGAGCGTTTCACATGTGTGTATGAGAGATTTTTACCAGTGGCGAGCCTGTCTCTGAGGGCCTAAGATATTCCACAAAATAATATTTAAAAACATTAAAACAAATTATATTTTTCAGTATATATTTTTTTTAATATGTTTTCAGTAATATTTGTCATTAGTTTTACCAAAAATAACTTGATTACATTTTGATTTGATTGATTAGAAATAAATCCTTTGAATCTGCCTATTCAGTTTCTGTTTGAATGTGAAGGGTTAAATTAAAGAAGCTCGTCTCTGCGAGGTGAAGACAGGAGCTGTTGGACGTCCAGCTATGAATTCACAGAGGGCCAGCTATAGTACCTGAACGAGAGAGTAATGTCAAATGACAGTGCAATTGACCAATCATATCTTCCCTCTAAATGGGTGGGCTTTATTATCGCGGACTTTATGACAAGTTCCACCCGCTGTGAAACGTTTCTTGTTTCCATAGCAACAACAACTGTCAACAGCGTAAACTCGCCTTCAAAATAAAAGCATGCCAAATTACACTTAAGGCATACAACTGCAACGAAAGTAACAAACACAATGCAATATCCTTTTCAATTTCAAAGAACACAAATTGGGTTATTTACAGGTGTTGTTTTGTGTGGTAGAGGGTCGCTTTCATTGATGCGTTTTGCAGCTCGGGCCGTTGTTTTGATATTCCACCAGTGAGAAAAAAAAAATAATAATAATAATAATAATTCTTTTTTTTTTTTTCGCGACCCACCTATCACATCTCTGCGCCCCACCAGTGGGGCGCGCCCCACACTTTGAGAAACGCTGTGCTAGTGGATCGCCGGAGCTGTATTAGATTAACATTAACATGCTTCTTGTAGTTTTAAGTGCACTGCCTTGCGGCCTGAAGCACCATCCTTAGTGGAGCATATGTGTGGGCTGGACCTGTATTTAACAGGAAAGGAGTGAGCAGAGGGTGGAGTTGTCGATTATTGTTCTGTTTTCTGTGACAATCTTCCTCACCCTCTCAGACTTTAAGTTGCGCGCGCTACTAAAGAGACGTGTTACCATGGAAACCAAACAATGGTGTCGCTGTATTAAACTCCGAGTGGAAACAGTCCTGAGTAAATCTGATTTTGTCAGAAATCGGGAGAAATGCGGGAGAAATATGACCCCGGGAGGAAACCGGGAGAGGGCCATGAAATCGGGAGTCTCCCGCGAAAATCGGGAGGGTTGACATGTATGAGCGGACTACAACATGGATGTTTAATAAGAACGAGGGACTACCGTGCTCTGATGCTGTTGCTTTATGCTTTATGAACGTGGACAACAGAGAAACATATTCTTCATGACCAAAGTTGGAATTGAAATAAAAAAGGAAAGTGAAAGTTATGCTCGTCACCCTCTCCCTCCGGTCCACATTAATACAAATGATCCTAATACGTATGATTGTATGAAAAGATCTTAAAATCAATACAAATGTATTTATTATAAACGTTAGTCCTTAACATCTATCACTGTGTATATCACCATTCAAACATCTTTTAAAAGTTGAACAAACCCCACACAGCTCTGTGAAATGTTGACTTTATTTGATAATTTCAGTAAAACTTATGTTCATATTTCTCTTTTTGATTATAATACTGATGAACGTTCAAAACAAAGCACTTTGGCAACTTACCACATACGTTTTGCTTAATAAGCACCGTAACTTTCATGATATAATTTCTTCGTCATAATCGTTTGTTTCCGTGAACGGCCGACTGTTGTGTGACAATGCTGCGGCCGCAAGGCATTGTGGGGCAGCATTTTCTCCTCTCCTTTCGGTTAGGGAGGTCCAGTGGTTCCTAAGCTAAAGGAGGTTATAAAGGAAGTTTGAAACCTCCTTTCCTATCATGTAGACGAATTCGAACGGCACTTATCATGGCTGCCACTGAGGGACTTCCGAGTCATTTCACTCGGTTAGGAAGGTTCCTAAGCTAAATGGACTATTCGACTTCAGCCCTGGATTCTCTAAAGTACCGCAGTCTCTTCTCCTAAATCCTTTTGAATTCTCCTATCCACTATCCCTTAACCCCGTGACGTTTCACTCAGAGGTCAAGGAATAGACGATAGGGTTAGAATTTAGGAGCTGATTTTTGGATTATCCGACCGCAGCCCAGCTCGAGTGCGCTGGAATTTGAAAATACACAGCCGGAAGAAATCTGCTGCTTCCTTACAGAGCCCCTCCTCCAACACACACGAAGGCGCACATGACCAATGAGGGCACGAGATAAGTTTGGGCACAGATGGAAGGCTGACAGGCAGGTAGGCCATCCAGTTATCTTAGCCGGGCCGGCTAAAATGATTGGTCGTGCTTTTTACAGTACTACGGCTTCCACAGATGAATTTTTTTAATGGATTTTTTGTCAAAGCACTTAAGATATTCATTGCTATCAGGATGTTAAGAGCATTCCATGGAATATAACAAAAAGTGTATTTAATGTATCCTAAAATTGCTTGCCACTTTTTGGGCAAATTGGCACCATACAGTGGCTTGTAAAAGTATTCACACTCGTTGACAATTTTTCCGATTTTCTTGCATTAAAACCGATAATAAAATATTTTTAATTTGGATTTTATGTCATGAACCAACACAAAGTCAGTCAAAAACTGAAAAGTGGTGTGTGCATATGTATTCACCCCCTTTGCCATAAAGTGTTTCATTATCTCTGTCACTAGAGGCTTCTCAATTCTTAAATTTCCCCTCCTCGACTCCTAGGTTGCAGTCGAATAGTTTAAAAATCAGCTCCTAAGTTCTAACCCTATCGTCTATTCCTTGACCTCTGAGTGAAACGTCACGGGGTTAAGGGATAGTGCATAGGAGAATTCAAAAGGATTTAGGAGAAGAGACTGCAGTACTTTAGAATCCGACTGCACTTTCACTATCCGACGTGTTTATGATGCGCCAGCGGACGTCCTTTTGTGCGTCTGCTGCTGTGGGGAAACCATGGAAACCACAGTTTTCTATACAGCGGACTACAACATGGATGTTTAATAAGAACGAGGGACTATTGTAAACTCATCTAGAGACTCTGCACCGTGCTCTGATGCTGTTGCTTTATGCTTTATGAACGTGGACAACAGAGAAACATATTCTTCATGACCAAAGTTGGAATTGAAATAAAAAAGGAAAGTGAAACTTATGCTCGTCACCCTCTCCCTCCGGTCCACATTAATACAAATTATCCCAATACGTATGATTGTATGAAAAGATCTTAAAATAAATACAAATGTATTTATTATAAACGTTAGTCCTTAACATCTATCACTGTGTATATCACCATTCAAACATCTTTTAAAAGTTGAACAAACCCCACACAGCTCAGTGAAGACTGTGAAATGTTGACTTTATTTGATCATTTCAGTAAAAAGTAACGTTCATATTTCTCTTTTTGATTATAATACTGATGAACGTTCAAAACAAAGCACTTTGGCAACTTACCACATACGTTTTAAAAAGCTTAATAAGCACCGTAACTTTCATGATATAATTTCTCCGTCATAATCGTTTGTTTCCGTGAACGGCCGACTGTTGTGTGACGGCAAATGCTGCGGCTGCAAGGCATTGTGGGGCAGCATTTTCTCCTCTCCTTTCGGTTAGGGAGGTCCAGTGGTTCCTAAGCTAAAGGAGGTCAGTGTTTCCCCTAGGTTTACTGCTTTGGGGGGGTGCTGTGCTGTCTGAGCGGGGGGGGGGGGGGGGGATTTTTTTTTTTTAAATCCTCTGGAGCAGCATCACTGTTTCTTAGGGTCAAGAACAATACACTCACAACCTAACATGAAAGCATTTAGTTTATTTAATAAAAGAGCACATGTTCAATGTGAAAAGTGACAGTAGATATAGATTAGTTGCAATTTGGTGCTATATATAAATATAACACCTGGAATTTCAGGGAGGGCGCGGGGCTCCGTTGGCGGGGCGCAGCGCCCCTCCAAGACAATGGTAGGGGAAACACTGTGAGGTTATAAAGGAAGTTTGAAACCTCCTTTCCTATCATGTAGAGAATTCGAACGGCACTTATCATGGCTGCTACTGAGGTACTTCCGGGTCATTTCACTCCGTTAGGAAGGTTCCTAAGCTAAATGGACTATTCGACTGCAACCCTATCCTCAAGACTTAGTCCCGCCCACAGGAGATGCGAGCGGAGGACTGAGGAGGGGAACCGAGGAGAGAGGAGGGGAAGCAGCAGGCGGTTAGAGAAATGAGAAGTCGGCTGAAGTCGAATAGTCCATTTAGCTTAGGAACCTGTAGTTTCCATAGTTTCCCCACAGCAGCAGACACACATTGATGACGTCCGCTGGCGCATCATAAACACGTCGGATAGTGAAAGTGCAGTCGGATTCTCTAAAGTACCGCAGTCTCTTCTCCTAAGTCCTTTTGAATTCTCCTATCCACTATCCCTTAACCCTGTGACCTTTCACTCAGAGGTCAAGGAATAGACGATAGGGTTAGAAGCTTAGGAGCTGATTTTTGAACTATCCGACCGCAACCGTCCTCTCCTCTGAGCGGTCATATTAAAGAGACGTCCATTAATGATGACAGGAGGCACAGCAGCCCTCTGTCTGATGGACAGATGTGTTCATGACGACTTATATATTTACTTTGATTCATTGACAGTGCGGTATAATGAGACAATAACAGGCTACAGATGCGGACACACACACACAAATATATTTATATAAATATATACAATTTAAAGTATGAGAGCACTCTCTCATAATAACGTAACACAATCAGAGACTGGATATATCCCCGCCTCTCTCTGGTCGCTGAAATGGGGAATTGAAATTACGGGCCAAAAGTTGTATTTACAAATATTAAAAGTAAGCAGAGGACACCAAACCAACTGAGACCCGTCTGTCCGCCGCATCTACGCACTGTGCAACACACACACCTACACACTGTACAACACACACACCTACACACTGTACAACACACACACCTACACACTGTACAACACACACACCTACACACTGTGCAACACACGCACCTACACACTGTACCACACACACCTACAGCTCTTAAAGCATAATCAGGCTACAGCCGTTGTGTATTTTATTATGTGAAGCACTAAATGGTCTTAGAAAAATATGGACTCTTTGTTTGTAGATATCTACTAAACTACAGCATACAAATACAGAGAGTAAT
>CALSBZ010042072.1:16937-27664 GCA_943591055.1 Gobionotothen gibberifrons | reverse complement strand
CTGTCCGTATCTCACCTGTCTGTCTCTCGCCCTGTCTGTCTCTCACCCGTCTGTCTCTCACCCTGTCTGTCTCTCACCTGTCTGTCTCTCACCTGTCTGTCCTCACCTGTCTGGTTAGGGGTTAATAATATTAAACAATTTCCTTACCTACCATGATACTTACCGTGTCATACGGAGGTTTCCGGTGAGGAGAGATACAGAGGATTAGGCCTACTCCCACTTCGCTATATAAGCGCCTGCTGCCTCTCTCTCTCTCCCACTCATTAATTTCGGAGGCTGAGAAGCACACATGCACAGCTCTCTCTCATTTTCAACAAGCCAGCCTGAAGACGGTCCATTTGGAGCGGAACGTCACGAGACCTCGGTACCGGGGCCGTCCCGCAACATCTTGCAGGAAACAGTGTCTGAGGGCATGTTCATTTAATAAACCATGAATGTTTTACATCCATGTAACGGGAAGAAACTCATCTAACTGATCTTTTTTTTTTTTTTTAAACCCCACAATGCTAACGCTGAGCCTCTGAATTAGCAACGAGCGAAAAATGTTAACAGATTTACTGCACCGAAACTCACTCACAAAACCTTATTATTTATCCATTCTGCACATCCAACCCATCGATCTGATCGTGAGATGACACAGAATCGATGGGTTTTGACTCGACGTGCACACTAATACTGGATTCCGTTGCTCCTTTTACGCTTAGACGCACCAAAGTTCTCTCAGAGCCGTGGCTTTATGACTGTACTCGCGCTCTTAGACGCGCTTGCGGGCGTGCAGAGAGAAAATGGAAAAAGGATAAACTCCATGTCTCCTTAGAAATTCTTCATGCTTGCCTTTCCGACTACCAGACGGCAGTCAAAGCAGCCAAAAAAGAGTATATTTCTCTGTTAACCTCTCAAGCCCTGAGCCTGTTTTTCAGGTTTCAGGCTCGAAAATGCCACTAACACAACAAAAAATATATCTTCACTTCTAAAAGGGGTAAATTAATAAAAAAAATTCTCAAAGCAAGGTTACATCTGTGAGTTGGATGTAGAAGTGTCAGAATCAATATATATATTTTTTATTTTAAAGTAAATTCAGATGGAACATTGTAAAAACATGTAAATTCTAATGGAAAAAAAAAAAAAACCTTTACTTATAGTGAAAACCATCCTTGCATGATGGGTTAGTAGACTAAAAGCTTTAGGAATCCAAACTATAACATATAATAAGTACCCTGTATCAAGATTGATGCAAAACAAGTGAAATTTGACCTTTTTAGAGAGATTTAGAAAAATAAAGTCCAGGCGGACTCACCTCTGGGTAATTTGGGAACCGTCGGTTCCATTTGACCTTTTTCAACAACAAAAAAATCATTTTATTACCTTGAATTTTCACTATAGGTATTCATTCCATCCAAATACAACTGTTGTAAAAAAACAAAACAGAATACCTTTATTAGTCCCACAGAGGGGAAATGTGCAGTGTTACAGCAGGAAAGAGCCACAGACAGCTTAGTGTTGCATATCTTAAATGGGTTAAAAAAAAGTACTAAGTTATAATATAATAAACAATATGCTAAAAAAAAAGATAAAAAGTTACATAATTTTCAAAAATACAGATCAAAAACAAATCAAATCAACAAATCAAGTAGACCAGGGTTTAGCAGCCAGGTATAAATGACACAGTTATTAATGGCATATATATATATTGCACATATAGCACACATATTGCACAAAGTTGGTTTGTATTTGTATTTAGCAGCAAGGGGTGTTATAGTCTGTGTTGTGGTGTGTGTAGGAGGGTCTACTAGGGGCAGTGCTGGTTGTAAAGTCTGACCGCTGCAGGAAGGAAGGACCTGCGGTATCTCTCCGTGAGACAGGTGGGGTGCAGCAGCCTGTCGCTGAAGGAGCTGCACAGTGAGGACAGGGTGTCCTGGAGGGGGTGGGACATATCGTCCAGCAGGGAGGACAGCTTGGCTGCCATTCTCCTGTCTCCCACTCAATGTCTGCTCCCTGGATGTTCACTGGTGTAGGGGTGGAGTGTTATATGTTTGCCAACATTTTGGCATGCCACTCCTGGTAACAATTTTTGTTGGGAGTCAAGCACAGAGGTACCTGGCACTTCACGCAGTGCAATGGTGTCCTCACCTTCTTTTTGCCAGCATCATTGCAGTTTCTGCAGTTCTTCCTGATACGGACATCTTTCCCATAAAACATGGGCCCGCATGTGAGTGGTGGGGTGGTTGGAGGTACAGAGCCTTCAGCATATTCCAACATCTCTGCAGCCAGCTGCTCCCTGAAAGTCTTCTGTGTGTGTGGCTTTGTCCTGCTGGGGTCACTCCTCATCTTGAACAGCTCCTTGTGGAGAATGAAGCTGTTCACCGTGGCAATGTCCATAACATGGAAAAAAAAAGTCTTGTACCATTTCATTGTTTTGTGGAGAACGCTGTAGTACCCGATCAAAGCGTCAGACACATCCACGCCACCCATGCTTCGGTTGTAGTCCAACACAGCGTCAGAAATGGGAACAGTCTTAGTCTGCCACACACCAGCCTGTTTCACTTTCCGCTGGACAGTCTTTCCACTGAAGGCTGCATGCACTGTGGAGCACATGGTCACTTCACGGAGGTGTAGCTGAGTCCCTGGCCTGAGAGGAACGCACTCTTCCCTGTGTACACAAAGAAGTTCCATGTGTATGCCGTGGAGGAATCCGCCAGCACAAACAGTTTGTATCCCCACTTCGTTGGTTTATCTTTCATGTACTGTAACATGCTGATGTGGGCCTTGGAGGCGACCATCCTCTCATCTATTGAAATGTTCTGATAGGGCTGGAAATGGGCTTTGCAGGCAACAACAGTGTCTGTGTACAGGGGCTTTATCTTGAAAAGTCTGTCGTACTCAGCGGTGTTCCTTTTGCGATCGTTTTCCTCGTCTTCTTCAGGGTTGCTCAGGTGCAGTGAGCACATGATGGCTTCAAAGCGGTCCCGGCACATTGTATCACCTGGGAATTGGAAGTTATATGGCCATTTCTTCCTCCAGTAGTCCGATCGGTTGTGAACAGGGACGAGGCCTGAGAAAATGATGATGGACAGGAAAATATAGAAATCCCTAACAGTCAGCATTTTCCAAACATACTTCTTTCCAGCCTGCAGTCTTTTCAGGGCGTTCGTGTTGGTAATGATGGTGTGAACCACGGAAGCGCTAAAAGAAAGTCTGAAAATGGAGACGGGAGACCATGCTACAGTGGGGTCGAGCGTTGGGCCTGGGACCCTGGCTGGCGTGAAATTCAGTGGCTCTGGTGTTTGGTCATTCTGTTGTTCTGGAAGAGGAAGAACCTCTGCCACGCTTCCTGGGTTTTACACATTTATCTGATGCTTTTCTTTTTCCTGGCTGAGGAGTGGGAGCCCCACCTTGGCCACGCTTCCTGGGTTTTACAGATGTGTCTGACGCTGCAGAAAGCTGGTAGAAAGCAGACGATGGTACCTTTGGAAGTGAGTGCTTTTTGGATGCAGGCTGAGTGGCCAATACTGGTGCAGATCTCTTTCTAGTGAAAGATGAGGCAGAAGTTGAGGAATGTGAGGGTGAGGCAGGTGTGGGCTGGGTGAAAGTAGACAATGGTGGGGGTCCAGAAGCCATTTCATCCTCATCTCCATCACTATGAAAACAAATGTGGAAAAACAAAGGGATTAGATGGATTCCTGTAATTCCTGTTTCCTTGGCAGTAAACATGGCATTTTGAACGTGTGAATGCAATACATTTAGTGACCCCCCAGTGGACCCCCCCCACAGTATTTTTTCGAGACTATGTCTCAGGGCTTCTTAACATTTATGAAACTATTAATGTTCCATACCCTTTTAAAGTTAAGAAACTCCGCTAACTGAATATATGAACCATTTTTAGCTAAAAAAAAGCACAACAGTAATACCAAGCCTTTGAATTAGCATTGAGCGAAAAAATGCTAACTAATGCTAACAGACTTTTACACAGAACTCACGGTAGAAATGCCCTTATTACTATCTTAACTGCACAAACAAGATATACGATTTAAAGCTGAGACTCCACAGAATCCAGACATGTAATGTCATCACTGTACGACCCCGAATTGCGGAGCTATCAGCCAGAAAAGAGAAAGTAAACAACAACAAAAATATTACAATAATTATGTCTTACTGTAAATAATCCCTCTAGTTCCTGCCAAACATGCCATTTTGCGTGTGAATTTACATTACATTACATTTCATTTAGCAGGCGCTTTTATTTACTATAATGAATAATAAGTGAAGATGAGGAGTACATTCAGCCATAGACTCATCCCTCCACAACAACGCACCAAGCGCCTCGGACAGTCCTTTGTTTATCTTTTCACTTGTCACTTTAACTTTTCCGTACTTTATAACTTAGATGATGACCAAATATGTATATATGCTGACAGTTATATTACTCTTATTTTACTCATCTCCTATTTTCATAGTCTTTTATTATTATTATCATTATTATTTTAATTTTTTTTTGTTTGTTCACACTTACCCTGTTGCTGCTTTGTACAACTGAATTTCCCCTCGGGGATTAATAAAGGTTCATCTTATTTTATCTTAATCGTACACCAAATAAGTAATAGATAAAAAGAGAGAGATTTCATACCTTTGCCGTGGTGGAATTTCGTCATCAGAGTCACAACCGTCCGGGTTACGTTCTGGCTGCAAGAGATCCTCGTCGTCTGACTCAGAATCAACAGGTAACATTTCTGCATCGCTGTCAACATTAGTCACCATTTCCATTGCCTGTAAAGTAGTAAGAATCTCTTTCCTGGGAGCCATTATTTGACAAAAGTAAAAGTACAGAAAAAGTCCTCAACGCAAATGTTGTAATCTGCTCGTTGTAATCTGCTGTCCGCTCTGTGCTCCGTGCTCTGTGCTCTGTGCTCTGTGCTCTGTGCTCTGTGCTCTGTGCTCTGTGCGCTCTGGGTGCTGCTGGAATTCCTGCTTCCTTTCACTTGTAAACAATATCTGAAGTCAGCTGCGTTTACGCAGGACCATATCTCTGGAACCCATTGGTCGATTCGTGTGATTTACACCCTTTTCTTAACCATCAGATCCAATAGAATCGAGGGGCAGTTCCCAAATCCACGTAACTATTACCATGGCGGACATAATAGAGAAGTAAACGGAGCATATCTGAAAGTGCAAGCCTGGACTGTAAAACTTTATACCCAGTATATTGCCATAAATATGATGATGGATTATCAGTAAAAAATTCTTCGTGACACAAAGACATTGGATTCACCTTGAGCGGCGTTTTTATTCCGGTGAACACAACTTTTGATCACAAATCAAAAAAAGTAAGACGGAGTTATTGTAATATTTTTGAAACCAGATGTTGTTTACTTTCTCTTTTCTGGCTGTTAGCTCCGCAAGTCTGGGTCGTACAGTGATGACATTACATGTCTGGATTCTGTGGAGTCTCAGCTTTAAATCGTATATCTTGTTTGTGCAGTTAAGATAGAAATAAGGGCATTTCTACCGTGAGTTCTGTGTAAAAGTCCGTTAGCATTAGTTAGCATTTTTTCGCTCAATGCTAATTCAAAGGCTTGGTATTACTGTTGTGTTTTTTTTAGCTAAAAATTGTTCAGATTGTCAGTTAGCGGAGTTTCTTAACTTTAAAAGGGTATGGAACATTAATAGATTCATAAATGTTAAGAAGCCCTGAGACATAGTCTCAAAAAATACTGTGGGGGGGGGGGGGCACTTGGGCGTACTTCGGGTTTAAGAGGTTAATCTCCAAAAACAGCCATACACTCGATCATTAATCCCTGTGATGCTTCTCCAATTGTGCCATCGACTACTCTCTGCGATACATTTCTTACATTTTTAATCAAAAAAGTATCTGCTCTTAGGCTAGCCCACACTAGTGCTACCCCAGATCCTGCTCCCTTTCTGTGCCCTGCTGTCCTCGACCACTTTGAGCCTGTATCCCTCTCTTCTCTCTCGGATGTAGTCAAGCATCTGCGGCCGACAAACTGCACCTTAGACAGCATTCCCTCTCGCCTTCTCAGAGATGTTTTTTAATCAGTTGGAGCAAGTGTTTTATTGCTTGTAAACACCTCTCTTGGCTCAGGATGTGTCCCAGCTGCCTTCAAACATGCCGTGGTTAAGCCACTACTTAAAAAGAAAAATCTCGATTCCTCCATTCTCGCAAATTTCAGGCCCATCTCCCAGCTACCCTTTTATCTAAAGCCCTGGAGCGAGTAGTCTACGCCCAGCTGCAGTCGTTTTTAACCACGCATGGCATCCACGAAAAGTTTCAGTCTGGCTTCAAACCCATGCACAGCACTGAAACAGCCCTTTTAAGAGTTTTTAATGATCTGCTCCTAGCCGCCGACTCAGGTAGCCCAGCTGTCCTGGTGCTGTTAGACCTGACTGCTGCCTTTGACACTGTGGACCATAGCATCCTGTTGTCACGGCTTGAACAGTCCGTAGGCATTACAGGCTCTGCCCTTGCATGGTGCAGGTCTTACCTGACAGACCGTAGCTTCTCAGTGCAGCTAGGTGCCTTCTCCTCAGCCAAAACCCCTCTTACCTGTGGGGTTCCCCAAGGCTCGATTCTGGGCCCCATCCTTTTTCTACTGTACATACTGCCCCTAGGTTTAATTCTCACAAAACATATTCCCTTCCATTGTTACGCTGATGATGTACAGATCTATCTGCCTCTCAATCAAAATGCCAACTCACTACAGCAGTTGAAGGACTGCTTAACAGAGATTAAATCCTGGCTGAGCCAAAACTTCCTCACCCTCAACGAGAGCAAGACCGAGGTCATCTTTTTTGGACCCCAACCAACAGTCTCCCCGGTCGATATTCTGGGCTCCCTCAATAAAAACATCCTCCCCTCTGTCATGAACCTTGGAGTGACCTTCAATAGCACTTTTAAATTCGACAAGAAGGTCAGCACCGTAGTCAATATCTGCTTTTTTTAAATACGACCATTGGCTAAGACCAAGTCATTTTTATCTTTTAAAGACCTAGAAAGGGTTATTAACGCCTTTGTTACCTCGAGCCTGGATTACTGCAATGCTCTGTATGTGGGTATGGACCAGGCCTCAATTAGACGCCTGCAGCTAGTTCAGAACGCAGCTGCACGACTTCTAACCGGCCATAAAAAACGTGACCACATCACCCCAATTCTGGCCTCATTGCACTGGCTTCCAGTTCGGTTCAGAATAGATTTTAAACTCCTTGTATTCGTTTTCAAAGCACTAAATGAGCTGGCTCCGTCCTATATAGCCGAACTCCTCCATCGCTACACCCCAGGCAGAGCCTTAAGGTCGGCTGATCAGCTGCTGTTGATAGTGCCTAAGACCAGGCTCAAAACCCGAGGGCACAGAGCCTTCGCAGCGGCTGGCCCTAGGCTCTGGAACACTCTGCCCCTCCATGTGAGGTTGGCCCAGACCCTGGGGTTTTTTAAATCAACACTTAAAACTCACTTCTTCTCTCTGGCCTTCTAGGCTTCTCTTATCAAGAATAACTTTTATCCAAGACCTTTTCCCTCTCTAACCTCTCAAGGTTTTATTAGAGGGAAACAGGTTTGCAGAGTGGCTTAGACAGGCCGGTGAGTGCTACGATTCGTAGACACAGCGTACCTCCCTATCTCTCATCAATTTCAAACTAAGGCTCCAGTGGGGACTTTGTTCCCTGCGTGTGCCTCTCCATCTATGTTTCTTACTCTCTCACTTGCTACCCTTTGCCCTCAACCTATTCTATGGGAGTGCTTGTTCTTCCGTCTGTCTGTCTGTGTCTGTGTATTCTCTTGTTCCGATTAACCCAGACACATTTTTTCTTGTTTTGTATCTATATCTACGCCGGGATCCGGAGTCGAGGCTTATCCTCTTGCTGTGGTCCTGTGTCCTGGATCCTCTATCCTGAGCTCTGTCGTGGTTAAGTCATGGACTTCGGGTCGTGGCTGAACCTGTCTCTGCGGTCCTGCCTGGGTCTCGTCATACTGCTTCCCTGATGGCTTCCACAGGATTGTAGTGGATTCATCTTCTTATTACAGACACATGCATTTCCTAACATTCGGTCTACCTACCTATCCTGTAAAATGTATTGTCTCTTCGATTTACTCACGGCATCTATTGCACGTCTGTCCGTCCTGGGAGAGGGATCCCTCCTCTGTTGCTCTCCCTGAGGTTTCTCCCATGTTCCCCTTTAAACTGTGGGTTTTCTCCGGAAGTTTTTCCTTGTATGATGAGAGGGTCTAAGGACAGAGGGTCTAAGGATAGAGGGTGTCGTTTTTCTCATACTGATATTCTGAACAAACTGTGCTGTCTTATTAGCTGTAAAGTGTCTCTACTGTAGGCTATTTTTTATATGTACAGCACTTTGGCTCGACCAATCGTTTATAAATGTGCTATATAAATAAAACTTGATTTGATTTGATTTGATTTACAGACATTATCACTCAATGATACAAACTAACTTTATAAACAAAAACAGACATCAAAACATGTGGCGCTAGGTAGCTAAAAACGCTAACATGGCTCACCTGTGTCGTAGTCTGGTCAAAAGTGGTCTTCAATGGCATTAAAATGATAGAAACGCTGCTGAAGTTAATCCATAGGTTAATCCAATGTGTCTGTGTCCCTTTGAAATGATTTCTGATAATCCATCAGCAATAAACCTGCTTTTCCGTTTCCAGATGTCAGAGCTAGAGATAGCTTCCCTCTGATGCAAAACTCCATGCGCGAAGCCCCCACCTTTTTGTTTTACCATGTGTGTGTGTGGGGAGATTCCCCTTCGATTATATTGGCTTTAACGGTCAGAAAGAGATGTCAATCAGCACACCGACAGAGGGGGGCCAGAGATATGGAAAATCCACCCAAATGACCCCAGAAGTGCTTTTTTGTTTGGTAAATCTCTCTAAAAAGGTCAGATATCACTTGTTTTGCATCAATCTTGATACAGGGTACTTATTATATGTTGTACTTTGGATTCCTAAAGCTTTTAGTCTACCTTACCATCATCCAAGGGTAGTTTTCACTATAAGTAAAAAAATATTTTTGGACGGACACTATAATTTACAGTTTTTTACTATGTTCAATCTGAATTTTCTTTAAGATAAAAAACATATATATTGATTCTGACTTTTCTACATCCAACTCACAGGTTTATCATTACTTTGGGAAAAAAGATTATTAATTTAACCCTTTTAGAAGATATGGTCATTTGTTCTGGGAATGTCATTTTCGAGCCTGAGACCTGAAAAACAGGCTCAGGGCTTAACAGGTTAAGGAGGCATGTGGTGTAGTGGTCTAGTGTGTTGGTGTTGGGATCAGGGGAGCTCAGGTTCAAACCCCACTGCAGTCAGCATGTCGTTGTGTCCCTGAGACACTTCACCCCAAATTGCTCCTGTGGGGATTGCCCACAGTATTGAGTATGTAAGTCGCTTTGGATAAAAGCGTCTAACAAGTAACATGTAATGTAATGTAATGTAATGTGTTGTTTGGAGCTGGTGAGTTAGGGTTTGTTTAATGTAATTTACAGTGACATCCTCTCAAACAAACACACACACAGGAAAACTAGGCTGTAAAGTTTATTAAGTGTCTCTTTATTTCACTTTTGTGAAAAATCTAAAAAAGATAAACATAAGGTGATTGAAATCCAAAACACATCAGCTGTTAAAGTTTTACATTCACATCACATGCAGTCAATACAACTATCACTGCTGTTTCTTCCACACGTCATCACTGAGAGAAACACAAACACCATAAACCATGTGAATCTGAAGAAAAACACAACATGTAAATAAAACAGCAGGAGTCCAGGAGTGTCCTGCGAATGGACTACATTTCCCAGAATGCTTTGAGTGTTATGCGACTCCACAAGAAAGGTGTTGGGTTAGCTGTGCTCATAAAAAAAGGAAATAATTGGAAAAGAGAGACTGTAATAAACATGTATCTCTGTATAATTAACAACAGTAAGAAAAGATATTATAATTATTATTATTTTATTATTATTACTTCAGAATAAAAATGGTGGGTCTGAATTCACAAAGTCAGAAAACATCACCCTCAGAAAAAAACATCATCAAAATGTGAAGTATTATTCACATAATAAAATCAAAAGATCTCTGTGTCTCTTATTGTGAAGGACAGTGTCTCTTTTTGTGAAGGACATTGTCTCTTTTTGTGAAGGACAGTGTTTCATTTCTCTGTGTTTGTCTCCATGCATTTGTGTCACTCACATATCACTCACTACCTAAAAAGCCTGAATCAAACCTGATCTTCATTTCAAGAAAGAAGCAAAAGATCTCAGAAGAGTTTCAGAAATGCTCCAGAGTTATCTCGAGGTTCTCTTCAGTGTGTAATGTATTGTTAAATGTCTGCTTCCTTGTATCGTGTCTATGACTATTATTCGTCCGAGATTATGATTCAAATCGAGCTGACTCCATTTGGCAATCAAATATTATTGGTATGTTTAGCCTACAGCTTAGCATAAAGAAGCACAGGGAAATGCTAAGCTAGGTTAGCCCAAAGAAGCAGAGGGAAACTGCTAGCTTAGCATCCGAAGTGGAAGAATGAGATTCTGCTAGCCTTTAGAATCTACCAGAAGATAAATATTGGGTCTGATTTCCACAATGTGGCGTGTTTTAGAGTAAGGGTGTAGGTGGGCCTTTTTATTAATGGAGTAGCAGTTCTTGGGTGTTCCTGTGTGTGTTACAGTATAATGTGTCCTGTGTTACAGTATGATGT
>CALSBZ010042068.1:0-22209 GCA_943591055.1 Gobionotothen gibberifrons | reverse complement strand
CCCCACACATGAAGGTTCATCCTACATTTCATGTGTCTCTGTTAAAAGCTGTTGCCAGCAGTCACTTGTCTCCTCCAGTGAGTGCTCCCCCACCCCCCCCGCATCATCAATGATCACCTAACCTCCACCGTCAGGCCGATTGTTGGACGTTCGGGATTTCAATACCTGGTGGATTGGGAGGGCTATGGTCCAGAGGAGAGGTCTTGGGTTCCCCGGCGAAACATCGTGGGCGCGTCCCTGGTACGGGACTTCCACCGGGATAACCCTGGTAGACCTGGTGGACCTGGTAGACCGCCTGGAGGCGTTCCTTAAAATAAACGTTTTTTCAACACTCTGCCGTGTCCTGCGTTTAGGTCCTCTCGGATACCGTAACATCTCCTCCTCTTGCACTCTACACACACACACCACACTCTAGACGGGGGTCCGTCAGACTCGACTCCTCCTTTCCTCTTGAGTGGAGTTAGTGCCGGGACTCTCACAGTAGCACTGACTGCTGGTCTGAACCTCCTGGTGGGAGAAGGGGAGGAGTTTGGCGTGACGCCGCTGTCCTGCGACTGGAACCACTGAAGAAGAAAAAGTCCAAAACAGTCTTATCTTCTAATATTATATTTATTAAAAATCCTGATCTGGAATCAGTCTTAGATAAACAATAAGAGCGCTCAGAAACCTCGAATATATTTAGTGTTCAGTTTCTGATCTGGATTCAGACTGTCTTTAATGTTGCAATACATTTTATTATATATATGTCAGTCACAATACAAGTAATGGTTTGATATGAAACAGATTATCAAAGAAAACGCCTCCATTGGATTCCTTTGTTTACTTCCGCTCGCGCTTCTATTGGCCAACGCTCTAACACATTGTACGTGAGGTTTTACTGTGAGTGTGTGTAGATGAAAGTAAACGCTCACCACTGAGGCATGGTCGTGCCACTGACTGACGGGAGCTGGGATCAGACTGGAAGCACTCCGTCTCTGCAGACTTCCTCTGAGCGCCGCCTCCATGTTCTCCTCCTGCCTCTTGAGGTCGAGTCTGTCTCCGGTCAGAGAGAACGGAGAGAGAGGGACAAGCTGTGAGCTGGGGTTTATTGAAACGCTGCTGCGTCGATACCGAGCCGACGAAATCGGGCTGAACACCGTCATCCCGTCACTGACACTGGTGATCATGGGGGTGCTGTTCGACCTGCACAGAGCCCCGCCAGCTGCGCCTGCGCACTGGTCCACTTCCATCCGCTCCATCCCTCACTCCGCAGGACCCGGCAGAGGCAGTTTCTTCTGCCGGCCTCTGAGCCCTCTAAGGCGGCGTCGAAGCTCAACTCAAGCCCGGTGGATGGAGCCCGACCCGCAGGCCTCTCAGTCCGCAGACCCAGAGTCCTGATCACCGAGCCTTTTCTCCCGCAGGAAAACACCCTTACTCCTCTCCCAGTTTCAATAAAAGCTTTTGAATTTGAATTTGAATTAAAGCTGTAACAGCTGTATCCTGGAAATGGCATTTAAATATGTGTGTGTGATAAACAGATGTGTTTGGACAAGGGGGTTGTATGACAACCACAGGAAGACAGGATGAGTGGAAGGAATTTACGATAAGGGGTTATCTGTATATTCTATTTGTTCTTTGTAGGGTGTGAGTTTTTGCATACAGTGAAATGGGGTACCAGCTGGCCTCACAAAATGTTGTTTGTAATGTAAATAACCTTTGATGTCTTCCTATAAGGAGGGTCTGTTTCAGACAGAACAGGACACACTCTGCCTACGACCTGCCTAAGACCAGTATTGAGGAATGTTAAGCCCTCCCACTATTTTCCAAGAGGGCGTTGCCAGATTTTCAATTTCAGGTTTTAACCAGGAGATGGCGCTTCATTCACAAATACAGAAATTATGTTGCCCTCTGTGTCGTAGTTGACAGAAACTGCTTTGAAGAGCATTTGAACATATAGTCTTTATCTTAAATTAATCATAATAATGTAAATGTTTACATTACATTAAACCATACATTTTGTAATGTCAGCATTTCATTTAGAAGAAAAGTAGTGATATTAGATATTTATACTCTATTCCAACAGATTCAACCATGTTCCCACTGTAGGCCGATGCATGAAATTCTTACATTTTTGCCAGTTATATTATGGAGCCGCTGTAAAAAAGGATTTGATCATTAAGTTATTGTAACTTTTGTCTTTAAGTTACTTTCACTTAACATATCAATTTATGCGACTTAATTTCATAAGTTGTTATTATTTCAACTCAGCTCTGTAAGCCAGTTCAATGACCTCTACATTGTGATGTGCAATAATGTTCTGAAACTTTCCATGGCCTCTTAACATGGCAGTAGTATTGACATATTCCTGCCCGGTGAAAATAGTCCCGGTCTCATAGTTGTTTTCATTAATTGAATGCATTTAACAGGGACATGAGTTTTTTACGATATACAGCAAGTGAACCACCGAGTTTGATTCGCCATTATCAAAAGAAGAACTTCCACCGGACAGATTGATGACTACGAAAAGCTAAGCCGCGGATGAATACGTTTGTGAAGCGATATGACAGTGATTTCGGCTGTGGTTGCATATGTAATGGTTTCAGGCAAAACGAAAAGTAGCTAAATGGAGTTAAATCCACACCTAACTGGTGTTTGAATGTTTATAAAGAGATTTTATTTCAGGGCAGAGTGTTATGAAAATGTCGGTTAACCAAGCTAACTTTAGAGGATTATGATTATCTAAACTTTTATTAAATAAATAAGTTTCAAGCATTCTTACTCTTATTTATGATGCTTATGAATTTTTAAAAGGTTTGAATGTTAACTGCCTATATTTGTAGCTTAATTTAGAGAGGTTTTGTTTGTTCGTTCCAGTAATTAGCCGTGTCCCGGCTCTGTTCGGCTAAATATTTAAGCTAAATTAACGTGTTTCGGTGAGGTGGTGTGTGTTAGTCGTATCTTGGCTCTCTGTTCGGTCAAATATTAAAGCTACATGTGCGCGTTTCGGAGAGTTTGTGTGTGTGTTCCTGCCAGTAATTAGCCGTGTCTCGGCTCGCTGTACGGCTAAATATTTAAGCTAAATTAGCGCGTTTCAGAGAGGTTGTGTGTGTTCCTGCCAGTAATTAGCCGTGTCCCGGCTCTCTGTTCGGCTAAGAATTGTAGCTTGTTAGCCCCCGCCATGGCTTTGAAATGGATGTTATTTGTGGATAAGTATAGGGGACTTGAAGATTGTTTTTTGTTAAGGCCGAGCAAGTGTTAAAGTGATTATATCCTTGCAACGTTTTTCTGGTTCAGCTCACGCTAAACCTGCCCAGATACAGAGGGGGTGCCTCGCGCCATTGAACGAGTAAAATGCTAACTGTGTTCAGAAATAGCATTTATATTATGTACAAATGCTATGTTCCACTCTTGAAATGGAGACAAATTTGTATTTCTGCTTTTTAGAAAATATTTTATAGAAAAGAAAGTAATATATTTAGTTTATTTTATTGAACTATGGTGCCCATAAATTTTCCCACAATGCATTTCGTTCTGTGACTTGCGCACTGAAGTGTCTTAATATCAGCCGTTTCTAGCAGCGGGAACAGTCGGTGCTTAAGGCACTTAAGAATGTTGATCTTTGATTGATGAGATTATTGTTATTTAATCTAATAAATTAATGGGATGTATGTAATTATAACACAGGGAAAGGTTACTGTTGTTCACCCACAATAATACATGTGCAATGGTTGTAATTGTTAGATATTTATATTATAATAAAATAAATAATATTTATACATGAACAATAATTTTTCCTAAACTTCTGCGTTCAGAGGTAGTCAAGTTAATACTAAAAAACAATAATAATCCACTGAATAGTCTATGGAAAATAAGTGCAAGCAAATAATCAACAATTACAACCATTGTACAATTTCTTTTAAGTTTGGTTAAAACAAATAGTTTTTTCATTGATATATTTGGCATGCACGTAGACACAAAAATGCTCTACAGATGAAGCACTTAATTTCGGACTCCAGCTTACCTGTTCCTGCCTACGACCTGCCTACGCCCAGTTTCGAGGAAGGTCAAGCCCTCCCACTATTTTCCAAGAGGGCGTTGCCAGATTTTCAATTTCAGGTTTTCAATGATCCATTGCAGCTGGCTTCATTATAATTACATTTATTTATAACGGGGGCGGTCTCAAATCAAGCTGGAGGCTTTCCCTTGAGTGAGGGCAGACCACTTACCAATCACTGCCCTTGCGTTTCAAACTGTCCGAAATGAAGTGCTTCATCTGTATGTGGATGCACACTAACCTTTCCCTGTTAGTATTACATGCATCCCATGAATGTATTAGATTGAATATGGCTCATCAATCAAAGATGAACATTTCAAGTTGTTTATTTATTTAAATGAAGCACTGTTTAAGTCTTTATCATATGAATTCAGGGATAATATTGTAATTGTGAAAGCCAAGGCTTGTAGTTTATGGGCAACGTGACTGTTGTAATTGTGTGCATCTTATTCTTTGTCATGTTCTCAGTTCTTATTACTTTATTAAGGCCTGCTTCATAATGTACCTAAATGTGTGTTCTCTATTACAGACAGATTTTCAAAGATTTCCGTTTTGCTGCAACTGGATGAAGTGGACTTGTAAGTTGTGCAGGTTTTCCAGTTACAATGAGAAGGCAACATGCACAGTTGCACATGCATGCATGCATCTTGGAGACTGTTGGTAGAATATTTTCTATATGTCTGTGTCTCCTCAGATTCAGGCAGAGTTCCAGAGAATTGTCACTACGGACCTGCTTTCATCGTTTCTGGATGGACTTGATGGCCTGGCATTGCTGGAGGTCTACAAAGGTGCATCCAGGACTGGAAAGAAGCCGGCACTAAAAGGCCTTTTGGACTGCCTTGAGAAAGATGTAAGTGGAGATGCTGATGACCATAATTTAGCCACCATTTGTTTGCTACAAATGTGTATACCCCACTGCATTTGTTGTCCTGCAGGACACAAATGAGAGGAGGAGGACTGCTGCTCTCTTGGGACTATCACACTACATGTCTGGCGAAAATCAGGAAAATATCATCAGGATGTGTGATGTAAGATCATAACTTTCTTTAATTACTTTATGTAATTGTACATTTTAACATAAATCAACCCAAATCACCCTGTGCCCAAAGTTTCCTTCAAAAGTAATGTTTACAATTACCTTAATTTAACAAAAAATAATTGCAATAAAGAATGATACATTTAATATAAACAAAAACGGCAAGAAAACGTAACTGTTAAATAATACATATAAAGCTCAAAATGTGAAAAGGGAGGCAATTGAAATGATGTTCCATCACATTGCACTTGTACACTGAACTGTAGATTTTAGCTTCTATGTTTATAGCAGAAGCCTCTTAATTAGCTTTGTAGAGAAAAAGTACTTGTAGTACACTGAGCTCACTTTTATTTCTCCTTTTTTAAGGCTCATGGAGACACTCTCGAGGAAGCCATGAAGGTGATGCAAGTTGGTCTACTCATAGGCTACGAAGGTGAACGGGATGCCTTTGCTCAGCAGATCTTCAATGTGGCAGTTGTGGTCGAGGAGACACAATTCACAACCTGAAAGATGTGGCTTGCGGCTTTGCGATGCTTCTTGGACTAATATATTGCATAAATCTTCAGTATCCTCTGGAAATTAAATATTCATTTGAGTGTATCCAGAGGGTTGTTATGAAGATACAGCCAGACCAAGCCTCTGCCAAAATACATGGACTAAAAAACAAACTAGGTAGGAGGTAGATCATCAAAGACTGTAGAAAGTGAGTTCAATTTGGTGTTGTTCATTTGTAAGTTCAAGTATTTGGTGCCTCTACAGTGACATGTTTTAAAAAAAATAAAATGTTTTAGGTTAGTGAGAATTCCATTTATGTTGGAAGTGTCACGAAGAAACTTGCATTTTAAGAGGACATTTAATGTTAATTTCAGTATTTACTAGTGTCTTGAAAGAGTCCTCTCCTGCTGATGTTCAGAAAGCTCTATTTGTTTCGTACTGTTTGTGCTGCACCCTCTGTCCTATTTGTAAAATTAATAACATACATTTTATGTTATAATTTGTATGCATGTATATCTGGTGTATACTGTATGTTTATACTTGAAAAATAAAAATATTTCAGCATCTGAAGTAACTTCAAGCCTTATAGGTGATCAGAGCTAACTGCCTGCCGTCAGATTTCATTTAAAAAACAGGTCTGATTTTAAGCTTGTATCTTCAGTAGACTCGACTACTGCAATGGTGTCTCACTGCTTTCACACCGTCTACAGTTTGATTTGCATAGAGGGAGCTCTGTGGCTGAATGGCCAGCGATTAGGTGTGGCCCATTTATCATAGGTGATCAGAGCTACGTGTGATTCACATGGGGGGATGGGCACATAAGGCGCACACACACACACACCTATAACTGCCTGACGTCAGATTTCATTTAAAAAACAGGTCTGATTTTAAGACTATTTCTGCGCTCATAAAGAATGATAAGAATAACAATAATGCGTATTGAACTGGTTTCATTAATTAGTGAGTTTATTTAACACTAGAACCGCCAATCGGGTCAATTTGTGTGATGTGTGTTGTGTGTGTGCAATCCCAGTCCGTGACTTTTCCTGAAAGTGTGTTATGTAGCACCCTATGTTTTTAAAAATGGTATTCTAATAGCGGGATATGTTCATGGCCATGTTGCCATTTGAAACCTATGAGAACATGGTCAGAATCACAAACTGGAGCGGGAGCAAAGGGAAAATGCCCCTTCCCCTCAATGTGAGGCAGACACTTGAGTCCAGTGTCTCCCGTCGGTTCCCAGGCCTGACCACGGACCAGTGGCATAACATTAGGAACCGGGTAAACGAGAGACTGAGGCTCCAGCCACATGAGGACGATAACGGCTAAACGCATAGGATTAACGCAAACGCAATCGTAAAAAAGCTTCCGTCCACACGCAATAGACACCGGAAAGTTTCTGTCCACACGAGACAGCTCCATTTAGCTCCAACCGCTGGAGAAGCTGCAGTACATATGCAGGAGCCTGTACGTGGCGCTGTAACTTCCTCCACAAAAGCAGCGAAGAAGCATGGTTGTCATGGTTGCCCTTCTGTTTATTCTCCGCGGTGGGGGCCGAGGTCAACTTGTATTAAAGTTAAAATCTTCCGGACAAAATTATAAAAAGTGCCGGTCAAAGGTCTTCTTTGTTATTTATTGAGCTTTAAAACAAATGAATAACGACTCTATATAATAATAAAATACACGGAGCCTCTCTTTTTCCTCCCTCTCTTCGGACAGCGTCAGTGTCTGTCTCATGCAGCAGCTGATCCAGTAATGAGTGACCCGGCCAACAGTAAAAATGTATAACTAGTTTAGGTAGTTTGAGAGGTAATTAAAATAGCTAAGGGCGATGATCTGACTTGAAGTGTGTGTTTTGCTCTGTTCACCGCTGCATCACAGCGGGAGGAGCTGCAGGTGAGCAGAGCTGCGTGTCTCCATCCTGTAAGATTAGACTTCACTCGCGTTTATGTCCATATCGAGAGAAAGATAAATAATCTGAATTCAGTGTGCAGTTTACTTTGACGCGGGGGTGAGCAGCAGAGGTGGGGAGAGGCGGGGCTATTGCGTCATCATTATCAGAACATGATCGTAGAATTACTGAGTTTAGGCACGTTAATAACGTTTTAATGAAGTTGAATACAGTATATTCATATTTGTCAGTGATTTCATGTCAATTCGGCGAACATAAACATAAATGATCGTGGTGAAGATGATTAAATTAGGATTAAAAATCGAGAGCCGGGCTGCATTTCCTCCCGTTCGTTTTTTTCGACTAAACAACATTAAGTTCCGTTTTTTTCCGCATCCAGCGTACTGTACAGTATCTGACTTTATTTCACATGAGCTCCAGTGTGGAACCCCACTGCACCCCCTGGTGGATCAATGATCCATTGCAGCTGGCTTCATTATAATTACATTTATTTATCACGGGGGTGGTCTCAAGTCAAGCTGGAGGTTTTCCCTTGAGCGAGGGCAGATCACGTACCAATCACTGCCCTCGCGTTTCAAACTGTCTGAAATTAAGTGCTACATCTGTATACTCACATATGTATACCCGCATATACACATACACATATATGTGTGTACATATCTACACACATGCACATACATACACGTGCATACATACATGTATACAAAGACAGAAAAAACGAATAGATAAATAAATAAATAAAAAATTTAAGAGACTATGTCTCAGGGCTTCTTAACATTTATGAAACTATTAATGTTCCATACCCTTTTAAAGGTAAGAAACTCCGCTAACTGAGAATATGAACTATTTTTAGCTAAAAAAAACACAAGAGTAATATCAAGCCTTTGAATTAGCATTGAGCGAAAAACTGCTAACTAATGCTAATGGCCTTTTACACAGAACTCACGGTAGAAATGCCCTTATTACTATCTTAACTACACAAATAACATATACGATTTAAAGCTGAGACTTCACAGATCGCAGACATGTAATGTCATCACTGTACAACCCCGAATTGCGGAGCTATCAGCCAGAAAAGAGAAAGTAAACAACATCCGGTTTCAAAAATATTACAAGAATTACGTCTTACCTTTTTTGATTTGTGATCAAAATTTGTGTTCACCGGAATAAAAACGCCGCTCAAGGTTAATCCAATGTCTTTGTGTCACGTAGAATTTTTTACTGATAATCCATCATCATATTTATGGCAATATACTGGGTATAAAGCACTTTCAGATATGCTTCGTTTGCTTCTCTATTATGTCCGCAATGGCAATGTTTACGTGGATTTGGGAACTTCCCCTCGATTCTATTGGATCTGATGGTTAAGAAAAAGGTATAAATCACACGAATCGATCAATGGGTTCCAGAGATATGGTCAAATCAAATCAGGTTTTATTTATAAAGCACATTTTTAAAACGATTTTTGGTCGAGCCAAAGTGCTGTACATACAATAAGAGTGCTTTACAATAACAACACAAATACAACAGCACAAATACAAAATAACACACAGGGAAATGTCAGGAGTCGTGCTCCGCTCTGACTAGAAGGCCAGAGAGAAGAAGTGGGTCTTTAGAGTTGATTTAAAAATCCCCATGGTCTGGGCCGACCTCACATGGAGGGGCAGCGTGTTCCAGAGCCTGGGGCCAGCTGCTGCGAAGGCTCGGTGCCCTCGGGTTTTAAGCCTGGTCTGGGGCACTACCAGCAGCAGCTGGTCAGCAGACGTTAAGGCCCATTTAGGGCTTTGAAAACAAATAAAAGGAGTTTAAAATCAATTCGGAACCGAATTGGAAGCCAGTGCAGTGAGGCCAGAATTGGGGTGATGTGGTCACGCTTTTTGTGGCCCGTAAGAAGACGTGCAGTTGCATTCTGCACTAGCTGCAGGCGTCTAATTGAGGCCTGGTCCATACCCACATACAGACCGTTGCAGTAATCCAACCTTGTGGTTACAAAGGCGTTGATAACCCTTTCCAAGTCTTTAAAAGATAAAAACTTGGTCTTAGCCAATAGTCGTATTTTAAAAAAGCAGGTTTTAATTACGCTGCTGACCTGTTTATCAAATTTAAAAGTGTTATCGAAGGTCGCTCCAAGGTTCTTGACAGAGGGGAGGATGGTTTTTTTGAGGGAGCCCAGAGTATCAACTGGGGAGGCTGGAGGTTGGGGTCCAAAAAAGATGACCTCAGTCTTACTCTCGTTTAGGTTGAGGACATTTTGTCTCAGCCAGGATTTGACCTCTGTCAAGCAGTCCATCAATAGCTGTGAAGACTTTGCATTGGAATTGAGAGGCAGATAGATTTGTACATCATCTGCATAACAATGGAAGGGGACATTGTGTTTTGTAAGGATTGAACCCAGGGGCAGTATGTAAAGTAGAAATAGGATGGGGCCCAGAATCGAGCCTCAGCCCAATTGGAGAAGCATCACAGGGATTAATGATTGAGTTGAGGACATTAAAAAGAACCTGAGGTTTATGGCTGTTTTTGGAGATTAACAGAGAAATGTGCTCTGTTTTGGCTGCTTTGACTGCCGTCTGGTAGTCGGAAAGACAAGCACGAAGGATTTCTCAGGAGACATGGAGTTTATCCTTTTTCCATTTTCTCTCTGCGCGCCTGCAAGTGCGCCTGAGGGCACGAGTACAGTCATTTAGCCAAGGCTCTGAGAGAACTTTGGTGCGTCTAAGCGTAAAAGGAGCAACAGAATCCAAAATTAGTGTACATGTTGAGTCAAACATGGAGATAAGCTCATCAGCATTAAAAGCACAGTTCACATCTAATTTACAGATCAGGGAAACATTAAAAACATCAGAAAACTGTGAGGCAGTCAAGGGGTTAATCGAACGCAGACGACGCGCAGGAGCACGTGATTCGACTCCTGCGGAAGGGATCAAGGTTGTAAACAGAACCGGTAAATGGTCTGAGATACGCATTGTTACACAGATTTCATCCACATATACAGACAGTCCAAACGATAATACTAAATCTAAAGTGTGTCCTTTTTCGTGTGTTGGGCCAGCTACGGACTGAATGAGACCGAATGAATCGAGGAGATTAAAAAAATCCCTAACCAGAGGTTTGGACTCGCAACACACATGGACATTGAAGTCTCCGCAAATCAAAACACGATCATATTTCACCATGATCCTGGACAGAAAGTCAGCAAAGTCATTTATTTCGGCCCAGACCATGTTTTTTTTTTAAATCAACTCCAAAAACTCACTTCTTCTCTCTGGCCTTCTAGTCAGAGCGGAGCACGACTCCTGACATTGCCTTGTGTGTTATTTTTATATTTGTGCCGTTGTATTTGTTGTAAAGTGTTTTTATTGTAAAGCACTTTTATTGTATGTACAGCACTTTGGCTCGACCAAAAATCGTTTTAAAAATGTGCTTTATAAATAAGATTTTATTTGATTTTATTTATGAAATCCTTATTGCACTTTGGCGGACGATACACGACTGCGCAGAGTATAGGCGAGGACGGGTTAAGTTCAAAAAGCTGCAACTCAAAGTTACAGGGTGAAGCAATCGGCATTGGAGGCTAGCTCTAAACACTGATGCTATTCCCCCACCATGGCCGGTGGTACGGGGGGAGCTGAAGAATGTACAGTCAGGAGGAAGAAGTTCAGAGAACGGTGTATACTCGCCAGCGTGGACCCAGGTCTCCGTCAGGAACATAAAATCCAGATCACGAGAGGTGAAGAAGTAATTTAGCAGGAATGTTTGGTTTGCTATCGACCTAGCATTTAGCAAAGCCATGCAAAGTTTTTGCTCCGGGCAGGCCGAAGGTGTAGTGCGTCTCAGTGGACGAAGATGTGCGTGTTGAACGCCGCGCGGGCCGGGAGCAGTCGGACAGGAGGAGCTGCCAGCGAGCCCAGCAGAGGACGTAGCTCCGGAAAGACTGGGCAAATCCATCGATCCCTCACATGGAGTGCAGCGGGAGGGCCATGACATCCGAGGCGTGGATAAGTCCCAGAAGAAGCCGTCAGGTATGCCTTAAGATGGACCAGTGCACCACCACGCTTTCCCTGACGTCTAAGGCGCTTTCGGCGAGGCAGGATGCAGGGGAGGAGGGCTTGGCGATTGTAGCAGAGCAGAGACATTCTGACATACATAAAACAAAAGTAGGATCGCTAAAGGCAGAGAGCTGAGGGAGCGGCGAGCCGACACAGGCGCCATCTTGGAAACTCAGTCTACTACTCAGTCCTAGGCCCCGTTTACACGGAGACAGAATAGAGCCCTAGCATAATCCTGCGTAAAGTATAAAGAATGCCAGCCATCCTACGTACTTTGCGCAGGCGACTTCACTTATTGTTTACTACGTGAAAGGAAGCAGGAATTCCAGCAGGACCCAGAGCGCACGGAGCACAGAGCACAGAGCGGACAGCAGATACCAGAGCAGATTACAATATTTGCGTTTAGGACTTCTTCTGTACTTGGACTTTTGTCAAATAATGGCTCACAGGAAAGAGATGCTTAGTACTTCACAGGCAATGGAAATTGTGACTAATGTTGACAGCGATGCAGATATGTTAGCTGTTGATTCTGAGTCAGACGACGAGGATCTCCTGCAGCCAGAACGGAACCCGGACCGTTGTGACTGACGACGAAATTCCACCACGGCAAAGGTATGTAATCTCTCTGTTTTTATATATTACTTATTTATTTGGCGTATGATTATTCATATAGTAAATAAAAGTGCCTGCTAAATGAAATGTAATGTAATGTAATGTAAATTCACACGCAAAATGGCATGTTTGGCAGGAACTAGAGGGATTATTTACAAAAATACCAAATAGTGTTTATTTTCTGTTACATTTACTAAAAGTATAGGCCAGTGTTCGTCTATAGTCACTAAATGTATTGCATTCACACGCTCAAAATGCCATGTTTACTGCCAAGGAAACAGGAATTCATCTAATCCCTTTGTTTTTCCACATTTGTTTTCACAGTGATGCAGATGAGGAAGAAATGGCTTCTGGACCCCCACCATTGTCTATTTTCACCCAGCCCACATCTGCCTCACCCTCACATTCCTCAACTTCTGCCTCATCTTTCACGAGAAAGAGATCTGCACCAGTATTGGCCACTCAGCCTGCATCCAAAAAGCACTCGCTTCCAAAGGTACCATCGTCTGCTTTATACGTCTGCTTGTGCAATATGTGCTATATGTGCAATATATATATGCCGTTGTTATGACCGGCTCGTAGGCCACAACGAAAAGACAGTAGACGTATACAAGTTTCCCGGAACCACGGCACGTTTATTGCAGTCTGTTCCATAAAACACACAACGAGGTCGACGGACGAGGAGAGAGGATCGCTGCGCCGCTCCTTCCGCGACCGGCTTGCCTCTCGTGACATCTGGGCAGCTGGGCTTAATAGCGCCACGGCTCCGGCCAGGTGTCCGTGATTGAGCTGATTGCCTCTTCAGCTCCACCCCACCGTAAGACCTGAAACACAACACTCAACGGCCACAGGCTCAGGGGCCGTCACACCGTTAATAACTGTGTAATTTATACCTGGCTGCTAAACCCTTGTTACTGTTACAAGGTATGTATCTTGTATTTTGTAAATTGTGTAACTTGCTGCTGTTAAATACCGTAAAACTATGTGCTTTATGTGCAATATATACTTATATACATATGCCATCTTTAATAACTGTAATATATACCGGGCTGCTAAATCCTAAGAACTTAGTACTTTTTTTTTAACGCATTTAAGATATGCAACACTATGCTGTCTGTGGCTCTTTCCTGCTGTAACGCTGCAAATGTTCCCTCTGTGGGACTAATAAAGGGATTCTGATTCTCCATCTTCTCCCGCTTATCCGTGGTCGGGTCGCGGAGGTAGCAGTTCCAGCAGAGAGCCCCAAACTTTCCTTTCCCTGGCCACATCAACCAGCTCTGACTGGGGGATCCCAAGGCGCTCCCAGGCCAGCGAAGAGATATAATCCCTCCACCTGGTCCTAGGTCTACCCCTTGGTCTCTTCCCAGCTGGACGTGCCTGGAACACCTCCCTAGGGAGGCGCCCAGGTGGCATCCTAACTAGGTGCCCGAACCACCTCAACTGGCTCCTTTCGACGCGAAGGAGGAGCGGTTCAACTCCGAGTCCCTCCCGGATGACTGAACTTCTCACCTTATCCCTAAGGGAGACGCCAGCCACCCTGCGGAGAAAACCCATCTCGGCCGCTTGTATCCGCGATCTCGTTCGTTCGGTCATGACCCATCCCTCATGACCATAGGTGAGGGTAGGAACGAAAATGGCCCGGTAGACAGAGAGCTTTGCCTTCTGGCTCAGCTCTCTTTTCGTCACAACGGTGCGGTAAAGCGACTGCAGTACCGCTCCCGCTGCTCCGATTCTCCGGCCCATCTCACGCTCCATTGTTCCCCCACTCGAGAACAAGACCCCGAGATACTTGAACTCCTTCACTTGGGGTAAGGACTCATTCCCTACTTGGAGTGGACAGTCCATCGGTTTCCTGCTGAGAACCATGGCCTCAGATTTGGAGGTGCTGATCCTCATCCCAGCCGCTTCACACTCGGTTGCGAACCGATCCAGTGAGAGCTGAAGGTCGCAGACCGATGAAGCCATCAGAACTACATCATCTGCAAAAAGCAGTGGTGCAATCCTTAGTCCACCGAACTGCAGACCCCCTCCCCCCCGACTACGCCTCGAAATCCGATCCATGTATATTACAAACAGGATTGGTGACAAAGCGCAGCCTTGGCGGAGGCCAACCCTCACCGGAAATAGGTCCGACTTACTGCCGAGGATCCGGACACAGCTCTCGCTTTGGGAGTACAGAGATTGGATGGCCCTTAGTAAAGACCCCCTCACCCCATACTCCTGCAGCACCTCCCACAGTAACTCCCTGGGAACCCGGTCATACGCCTTCTCCAAGTCTACAAAACACATGTAGACTGGATAAGCGTACTCCCAGGCCCCCTCCAGGATTCTTGCGAGAGTAAAAAGCTGATCCGTTGTTCCACGACCAGGACGGAATCCGCATTGTTCCTCCTCAATCTGAGGTTCGACAATCGGCCTGACCCTCCTTTCGAGTACCTTAGAGTAAACTTTCCCGGGATTAGGGATTCTGATTCTGATTCTTTTTTTTTCTTTTCTTTACAACAGTTGTATTTGGATGGAATGAATACCTATATTGAAAATTCAAAGTAATAAAATGATTTTTACAGTGAAAAAGGTCAAATGGAACCGATGGTTCCCAAATTACCCAGAGGTGAGTCCGCCTGGACTTTATTTTTCTAAATCTCTCTAAAAAGGTCAAATTTCACTTGTTTTGCATCAATCTTGATACAGGGTACTTATTATATGTTATAGTTTGGATTCCTAAAGCTTTTAGTCTACTAACCCATCATTCAAGGTTGGTTTTCACTATAAGTAAAGGTTTTTTTTTAGGCGGACATTAGAATTTACATGTTTTTACTATGTTCCATCTGAATTTACTTTAAAATAAAAACATCTATATTGATTCTGACACTTCTACATCCAACTCACAGATGTAAACTTGCTTTGAGAAAAATAATTATTAATTTACCCCTTTTAGAAGTGAAGATATATCATTTGTTGGCATTTTCGAGCCTGAAACCTGAAAAACAGGCTCAGGGCTTAAGAGGTTAAGTTCAGCTATGTAGGCTATGTAGGCTATACTGTCTTTAGTTTTCCTCCTCATCATTCGGTGGCCAGGGGCCTCATGTATAACGCTGTGCGTAGGATTGATGTGGGAAGGTTGCTTACGTAGTAGAAATCCGAAAAATAGGTCCATAAATGTTCCGCCACTTTCCGATTCACAAAACATTGCGTATCCCCTTATAAATCACAACCGACTCGAAATGTGGTGCAGCTTTTGTGGGCTTCACGTAACGCCCATATTTGCCTATAAATAGTCAAAGAAACGCCCATTCATTCATTCGTTTTGACTGACTTTATGAAGAGGATCGCAGGAAATGACGACAGAACAGCTAAAAAAAACTTCTCACACCGTGTCAGATTTTGGTTATTTTGGGGAGGTGGAGATACATCATATTGTTTGGTGGTGTTGGAGCGCCACCTAGTGTCGTGGTTGAAGGTTTGAATCTGCTCCGCGCCGTCCGTTAATGAGTGGTCTGCTATAAGAAGAAGGACTCAGACACCGAGATATCAGATAAGCAATAAGCTGAGTTTACTTGGTAAAAAACAACAATACAGAAATACATACCAAATACAATAATAATTAAAACTGCGGTCGCACTTGTGCGCGCAGTGATGAGCGGGCCCTCGCGTCCGTGCGCCTGTCGGGGAGTGTCGCTGGACCCCCCCCCCCCCAGTCCTCCGAAATGAGCCGTTTGTCATCCCTCTAAATTGTTTACCTGACTTTGCGTTCCTTTGTTTCTGACCAGGAAATCTTAGGCATGTGCGCCAGTTGTGTTGGTACCATTTTTCCTGCATCAACCAGGTAGCGATATGTCATTATGTGTGTGTTGTACATTGTGTGTGTGTGTGTGTGTGTGTGTGTGTGTGTGTGTGTGTGTGTGTGTGTGTGTGTGTGTGTGTGTGTGTGTGTGTGTCGGGCAGACAGGCGGGTGTCAGAAGGTTAAGGTAGTATCTGACATATAAATGGTGAAAAATGGAAAATTCTCCGTTCACTTACGAGCTCATCGTTTGAGCGATCGACTATTCCTTCGCAATTTAGTATCACATTGGATATGGGATGAAGTTGTCCTGGATTGGAATTTTTCCGATAATTACCCTGGGAGGAGTTCGCAGAAATGTCGTTAAAATGAATGAAAAACGCACATTTCTCAAAATGTCCGACTTCCTGGGGGGCAGGGCTAATAAAAGCAAATTTGAAATATGTCTGCAGAGAGCAATGTGTATACAGCGAGAGCAATGTGTATACAGCGTTTCGTAAATATCGGGAAAACTATATCCGAGTAGTTTGGAGTAATTTGCGACATGTAAATCGTCAAAAATGGAAAATTGTCCGTTCGCTTACGAGGTCAGCGTTTGAGCGATGAATTATTCCTTCGCAATTTAGCATCACATTGGATATGGGCTAATGGGATAATGTTGGTTCCTTAGTCCATATAATTACTTTGTGGATATTGGCTGCCCAGTAGTAGTGTCTTATATTTGGAAGCGCTAATCGATTTAAATTTCCAGCGAAAGCTAAACCAAGAAGTGTTTTAGCACACCACGTGACGCATCAGAACGAATCACATTGTCAGAAATTGACACCAGCCAATGAGATCTGGTGTTTTGGTTTAAGACCTCTTAGTACTTTCACAATTGGTTACTGATACAAAGGAAATGACCATATTTGGATCCAATGAGATTGTGCAGGAGAGACGGAGCTTTCCAACGATACCTCTGATTACATGGTGCAAACAGCGGTCGCGGTACTTTTTAAAGTTAGAATGCTAACTTTTGGTGAATTTAGGAGAAACCTACAGACGCAAATAGACAAACTATAGTAAAAATAAACACCTAAATATGTATTTTGTACATTTTCCTTCCAAAAGCCTGAAAGAAAACATGTTATACAATCAAAATAGCACAACATATCAAAATTGACCAGTGCATGAAAAAATATGTTTTTGCCTGCCGTGTCTGCGCCTAAACAGCTTTTAGGCGCAATACCGCCCCCTGGATTATATATAATGAAGTGGATACTGCCCTGAAGGACAGACTTTTTTCCCACTCGTAAAAAAAAAGGCGTATTCGTCGTGTGCCTGCATGTGCCGAACCGTGACGTCCGAACCGTGACGTCCGAACCGTGACGTCCGAACCGTGACGTACGGGACGAATACGGATACCGTTACACCCCTAATCAGCTGCCTGACACGCGGCGGAAATACACTAGACCATGTTTATTCCCCTTTCCGACATGGATATAAAGCTCTCCCTCGTCCTCCCTTCGGCAAATCAGACCATTGCTGCTGCTGCCTGTGTAACTCCCTCGAAGCACATGCAGACACAAGTGGCTTTCTCATTACGGGTTTATTCCTCTCCGAATCCACCGTGAAAACTGTGAGGGAATAATTCTGTCTTCACTCCAAGAATTTAACCCTTTCCTGTGTGTTGACATTTACGATCAGCCCTGATCCTTATCTCCCGTAAGGAACGTGATAATATAGCCACATGTTGATACTATAAGTTTTATGACTTGATCTGGTGGAAGTAGGGAGTTATAAAACTCTGAGAACGCTGGCTTCAAAGCACAGCAGGGGACAGAGACAGTCTCCAGGTACCAAGGCCCATCCCCAATATGTTGATTATGACTCTCTGTAAACTAGTTAAATGGTCTACCAAGACACAGGCTGATCAGAATTGACCTGGCAACCCACCCGTGCAGTCAGAACCTTTGACTGCTGTGACTTGTTATGTGAATTTCTCCGGCCGATACTTGTATTAAATATCAGTGTTTGACATCAGAACTCCAGCTCTCCTCGTGTCTCCTTCATGAGTCGGTGACTCCCACTGCATTGCTACACAGAAGTTTCCTCCACAAATTGACGTTGTCGGCAGGATACCAACACATCTTCAGAACTGGTAAGTGTAATTGAGGAGCTCTTTTCCAAAACGCTATAAAAGCCAAATTGAAAATTGAGTTTGTTTTTGCTGTGTACTGAACCTATTCACTGCTCTATCAACGTTTCATGCC
The DNA here is from genome assembly GCA_943591055.1 of Gobionotothen gibberifrons. Lineage (NCBI taxonomy): Eukaryota > Metazoa > Chordata > Actinopteri > Perciformes > Nototheniidae > Gobionotothen > Gobionotothen gibberifrons. Next base: position 4,038 of record CALSBZ010042068.1, on the reverse strand, counting down.
AAATCGCTATATATCCTATATATATATATATATAAATTTAATATTAACAAAATGTGTGGGTCTAGGTAAAAAATGTCATTTTCCTGACAACTATTAAAATGGATATATAGCGTTTTGGAAAAGAGCTCCTCAATTTCAAATCCACATTTGGACATTGCCTTACCAGAATCTGTGATTGACGGTATCATAAAATTATCTGTGAAGCTGAGCGGCTGTATTTCGTTTTTGGTTAATGAACATTTGGGGATAAAAAAAACCCAGGGGATCAGTGTCTGGGGACTTGGTCCTGGCTGATTTCCTCTGTGTATGCTGCTCGGGACAAATGTGCCATACAAGCATGCACAGCTCATGTTTAGAGAAACCTTAAAGAAAGGCATCAGTAAAGTGGAACTTCTGTATGAAAACAGTGTAAAAATTTGTATTGAACGAATCGCCGAATTCTGGGGGTTTCAGCGGCTAACACAGCAGTTAAAAATAAAAAGCCCGAGATTATTTCCCCCCATCGCCTCTGTGAACACGGCTCCAGCAGCAGCAGCGGGGGGTGTGTGTAAATATCCCCCCCGTGTCTGGGTGGCTGGAGCCGTGCAGCTGAGAGGGAGAAAGTCACCGTTTTTGTCTATATCTTTAACTCACACCACCGCCGTCTCTATTAAAAACGAGATGGTCTAAAAGCACTCGTTGTTTGTGACCGTCTTGTACATTCCATACAAGGCCGGGGCAGCGTGAGGTGCGTGCATCGCCCGATGCGACACAGTTCCCATATTAGCTGGACGAACCGGTGCCGGTCCGGGGTGCATACATACAATTATAGGCTAATTGATCACAGGTGGGCAGTGGCAAGCAAGTGTAGAACAAAGCTGTGTTTCATCGTTGTGATGAACTCGATGGCGGGTGTATAGGCTGGTCGTGTAGGACAGTTAACTGGGCTGTTGTTGGAGAGAAAGGGTAGCGGAAGAAAGTCTGTGTTCTCCATGGTCGGGGGTTCATAGCGCCACTGATGGAGTAGTGGTGTCGCAAAAGGATAAGCTAGTTATCGCTTTTGGACGGTCTTCAGGCACGATCTTAGCACTTGTATACAAGGGTGGACGCGCGAGTCAAGGCGCCCCATCTATAATTCCCTACCCCCTCTGAAACCTCTTAATTCGGACTAAATTGAGCTAGATGAACTTTGCTGTCGCACTGATGTTTATTGCGAGTTCATGTTTGTTTGTCTAATTGTTTGTATGAGGGGTCTATATTGGTTTGTCTACCCGCCGTCTTGTGTATGTTTTGTAACAACTAATAATGAATCAGTCCATAGCCAGGATAAAATGAACTAAACTTTAGTTAACTCACCAAAAGTAAATGACTTGAGAAAAAATAAATAATGTAAAGATGTAAAGCAAAATTATATATTATAGTATAAATGTGCTGCAAATGTGCTGCAAAATGAAAATAAATAGCAAAAGAGTGTTTTTATGTCCTGCCTCTGAGTGTGCAGAGGAAAATGTAAACAAGAAGCACACTGTTCATGGTGTGCGCTGTAGGTGTAAGAAGAAAATTAGATGATATTGCTTTAAGAATAAAAAAATCTGTCTGCTCAATTAGGTCAATGTTGTACTATTTGTTTAATGTATTCTTAAATCTATGTATTGTATGGTAATAATGAATAAAAACGTAATGTATTGAACACATTCCGAAACAAAGCAGATAAGACAGAACTAGACTCAGACATAATACTAATTGTTGTTGAAACCTTTTGCACTGTTGCTGCAAAATGGAAACTTTGTTGATTATCTATTCCAACTGGCCACTGGATTCAGATAATTAATATAAGTTGAAGTTCAATTACAGTTTTCTAAAATATAGTTTAACATTCTTTATTAAACTGTTTCAAATTATTTCTCGTATCAACCAATTGGTCTATAGACATTACTACAATTCTAATAGTTGTTAAACTACTGACAGGTTTTCTGAAACCGAGCTTATGGACAATAGAGTAAAGGTCGCTGGTTAAGCCAGGATCAATATATTTGTTGAGGTTTTATTGTATGCATAATAAATGTGTTAAATGAATTCAGCAAAAAAAAAAAAAAAAAATCTTTAAGAAGTACAATGTTGCAATCTCTTTAAGATCAGTAATTGCAGTTCAAAGACGGATGTTGTTTTCCAAGGGCCTCTCTTTCACAGGCCCACACCATAAATCATGAGACTTCCAAATCCTAACAGACAGAGATCAGTATCATTTTGTATTGCAAGCCAAATCCATAAAGGGGTTCTACTTGGCCCAATTTAAATACCATAAAGAGAGGATTAACCCAGCTCAAGCTAAATGTCAAATGTCTTTAATTAATGTACAAGGGTTTTGATTTCTTAAAAAAATGCCAGTCTAGTTTCCTTCGAGTTCAGTCTAAGCTACGAATTGTTTCTCATAAACATTCTCACTGCTGTCCCAGATGTTGTAAACCTTGGGCAGACACACACACACACACACACACACACACACACACACACACACACACACACACACACTAACTAACTTTGGATGAATATTCACCTCATCCACATTGTAAATTGTTGCCTTCTTTAGAGTTATTAGTAATTCAAGATTAATCATTAAATTAAATGTGGTACATTAGATTAAAAAAAAAAAAAAACTTTGACTGGATAATTTTGTTCACAACGTTAGACCTGTCCTCTAATCTCTACTAAGATAAGATAAGTATGCATGTTTGGGTGTTTTCACACTCCTGTAATGTACCTAATCTTGTTATCCTTTTCGTTACAGAGCTTGGAGAATGGTGTATTGATTCGATTCTGATCCGTGCAAGTCAAATTTTGACTGACTTTAGTTATATTGTTAATGTTAATTTGACTTCAACCCATAGGTCATTATTTAAATGAACTCAACATTTTACATGATGATGGATTAGTGTTCCACATGTTTCCCACTAATTTGTTTTACAATTAGGCAAATGGTAAAGAGAGACATTGATGACCTTGTGTCCCTTTGTTAGTACGTGGTTCCATTTTGTCTATGGCCTTGGACGGCTTCACTGAAAGTCACCCAGTTCTACCCTGCTAAAGTCCGGCTGAGTGCAGTCACAGAGATGCTATGGCTGCTCTACATGACATTAATGGTCTGGTCCGAGAATGGACACCATTTCCTGCTCCCAGAGAGAACGGCACTCCTCAAACTGAACATTACAGCCGTTGATACTGTCTCACGTGGGTCTGCTCCCCCCACCGAGCCATGAACTGAAAGCTTGACAACTGCTTTGAACACTTTGAAGCCTCCCTGTCACACCAGCACCAACCCTTGGGTCAGTCAGATGAGACTAACGGCTTCACTTAGGGCATTTGGTTCAGAGACATGACTCTCGTTACCACAGAGTGGGTTGTTTGTTTTTTAAAGGCTATTCATGCTGCTATGCAGAGGATGCCTGTAAATTGGCAGGCTGTTAAAAGCCCCTACTATTTTTAGTATAGGCCTAATGTCAGGGGCCTCTTTATGTCTAATTCTGCATGTATTCACATTATATGGACGTCGGACGATGTTTCCACCTGGTAAAACTAGAGGCTGCACGGTACTCGGGCTACAATACGACCATTCTGTTATGCTCTAACGATTCAATTTAGCTTTTATTGTTTCCAATGATAACGTCACCTTAAGTGGAGGAATGCAAACCTGTTTTCAAATGTAAGGTTTTGATTTTGTTTGACATTTCTCAGTAATGACACCCTCAGACACCCACTAGCATTCATGCTATGCCTTCAGTGGTTACTCAGATGTTAAGGGGGTTGAAGTTTTTCCTCCTGCATCGGCTATGCTTTGTTTTTTTGACAAAGGTATACATTTCCTGCATAATATATGTTTCTCACAATTGTTTTTTTGTAAGCTGCACACGGGTGATACTGAGTCTTCTTGATTGATAGATTGTAAACTATACCATGCTTAAATAGACTCCTAAGTTATTGTTACATATGTGAGATGTGGAAGAGATGAGTAAGCGAGAGAAGAAAGAGATGAGTAAGTCAGAGAAGAAAGAGATGAGAAAG
>CALSBZ010042067.1:0-22122 GCA_943591055.1 Gobionotothen gibberifrons | reverse complement strand
ACTAAGCGTTTGTAGGCATGTGTTAGGACTATCCAATTAAAGTGAAAAACAGTTGAGAACAGTAGAAAGTCTATAACCTATCAACAGAACACATATGATCATCAACTAATGCTTAATGTAATAGTCAACTAAACTTTAGTTGCTTATCTGTTGATCATTAACTAATGGTTAATGTAATAGTCAACTAAACTTTAGTTGCTTATCTGTTGATCATTAACTAATGCTTAATGTAATAGTCAACTAAACTTTAGTTGCTTATCTGTTGATCATTAACTAATGGTTAATGTAATAGTCAACTAAACTTTAGTTGCTTATCTGTTGATCATCAATTAATGGTTAATGTATATTCTACTGGCAGTTAGTTGAATGCATGTTACTTGTCTGTTGAAACAGAGTTGTTGAATGTCAACTGATGACTTATAGAGTGTTAACTATGGACTATCAAAATAAAGTTACCGAACGTCTCTATCCTCTGAGGATGAAGTTGCTCTTTTCCTGCATGTGAGATCGATGTCAGTTGTATATTGACTTTCTTTATTACTTTATTAAATGTGTCCATGAATCATTTGTCAGTTTCTCTTAGGAATTTCCTCCACGATAACGCTTGCTCTACTTTCTCCCTTACCTTCATCTTGGAGGCTTTCTTCCCGCCCCGGATGGCGTTGTCCTCGAAGGAGAACTCGTTCTCCCTGATGACGGCTCGAGAGTCTTTGTCTCCCACGTAGGTCACCACGTACATGTCGGGCGCCCACAGCTCAAACTCCCTCTCCCAGTTGATGATGGTGGAGAGCGGGGCGCTGACCAGGAAGGGGCCTTTGGAGTGACCCTGTAACGGGAGAGAAATCATCATTGTAGGAGCCATAAGTTAAAATGTATAATTTGATATATTATGTGTGTATCAGGGTTTCCACTAGGATTTTTTCTGTCCGGTCAAATGTCCGGACAGAATTGATTTGACCGGACAAGTTTGAAACTTACCGGTCATGTTTCAATAATAATAATTGTGTAGCAGAGTTTCCGTTAGCAGGTAATTACCGGACTAGGACCGGATATGCTGATGTTTAAAACTCAGTTAATGGGAGTCATTGTTATATTGCTTCAGTTTATAATCGTAACAGATCGAAAAATTCAGATTCACTTTTCAATAAATGATTCCACAAACAACAAACAACATAATTATTACATTCAAAGAAACTACTTGTAGTAGATGAAGTACATTATTCAAAAGCTCTCTCTCTCTCTCTCTCTCTCTCTCTCTCTCTCTCTCTCTCTCTCTCTCTCTCTCTCTCTCTCTCTCTCTCTCTCTCTCTCTCTCTCTCTCTCTCTCTCTCTAGTGGGCGGGGCTTCAGGTGATTATGCAGCAGCTGATCTGATCTCTCTCTCGCGTCCGGTTACACTTCACTCGCGTTTATGTCCATATCGATCAGATCCAGCTCTCCTGATCGGCCTTTATAGAGAGCACAGATCAAACTATTAAGAGTGAATATCTGCACATAATGATCGGTGGCCAATCGATCGGAGCATCAGACATTTTGACCGGCAGGTTTCGAATTTACCGGTTTTTATAAAATGTTACCAGCTAAAAACCGGCAATTACCGGCTAACGGAAACCCTGGTGTGTATATAGATATATTTGAACATTGTTAATCCTTTTTTATTAGTATTATTATATCATTTATTTAAACCAGCCGTTGTAAAGTTGACGTCATAGCCGACTGCAGCTCCTTAGAAGTGAGAAGGGGAAAAGAATCACGGAGCAATGTCGTTTGAAAATATGTGTTTTGTATTGATATCTTTTGTTGAAGTAAAGAGTCAAACAAACTTTCCTGAGACGTATTTTTGTTGGAGTTAAGCTTAAAGCAACTTGTGGATATATCGATTTTTGGATTAGACGGAACTACAAACATTAAAATTAAAATGTTACGGTGTTTTTATTAGAGTTATTACACGGTTGCTACGGCTTAAAACAAGCTAGATGATGGACCTCTTGAAGACTCATTTAAATACACTTAAGAACTTGGGGTTAGGAAAAGTTTTGGGGACAAATGTGACTTATTTGGGTCCAGACAAAAATGACATGATATCATTTTAGAAAGTTAACACTTATTAGAGTAGACGTGTACAATTCCAGCTGCAAACTTAATATGAGAGTTGTTTGTTTTGCTATCCTGATGTGATCGAGGTTAATGCAAGAGGCATTCGGCAAAATTATATAAACAATAGATTACAATATGAATAGCAAATCATAAAACCCAAAATCGCTTTTCTTTATATTGTTGGAAAGATTCAAAGTGTATTTGTATTTATTTGTAAGATTGATTTAAGACATTTTAATACCAATTACGTCCTCCTGTTTAAATGCATTAATTCAATGCCTATTAAGACTTGCAGAAACCTTGTATTACTAAATGACTGCATTTATATAGTGATTTGTTTCAAAGAGATTTGCTTTCTTAATTCACCCGCTGTCTATCCATGAAACGTCAACATATCTCCTCAGCTGGATGTGTCCTGCCCTGCCTTTAGGATAGAGTTCCTCACTCAGAAACCATCCCCTTTATTGGGCAGAGTCACTGTGTGTCCCATGTCTGAAACCCGACACACTGACACTGATTGACAGCGGAGGGCAGACCGGACAAAATAGCATCAGCACAACAACACAACAAATGATCGAAAGTCCCAAACAGAAACATATAATATCTAGCCAGGTTTCTTTCTAGTAGATATGGAAAGGAAGCTACTGGGTCCAGTTTTGTTTACAACCACAGCTTCACACACACTATCATGTTAAGGGGCCTACACACCAAACTGACACCAAACTGACACCAAACTGACACCAAACTGACACCAAACTGACACCAAACTGACATCAAACTGACACCAAACTGACACCAAACTGACATCAAACTGACACCAAACTGACACCCAACTGACACCCAACTGACACCAAACTGACATCAAACTGACATCAAACTGACATCAAACTGACACCAAACTGACACCAAACTGACACCAAACGACCTCCCGACGGAACACGACTGTTGTGTCGCCTCACGTCTCCTGCCTCTTGGCCAACAGTCGCACTGGAACACACCGCAAAGACTTCAGCCGACGGCCAAGAAGCACGTACGAACTGCGCATGCGTGAGTGGCAATAACTCTCCTTACCAGCAGGGGGCGGTAGTGTGTATTCGTCATTCAAAAGAGGCAACAACCGGAACACAGGCCGTTTCTCAATGTCGAGGAGGCTTGCTTGGTATCACATGTATGCTGGGCATTTAAACAGTGATTCGGCGCCACTCGATGACGTAGTATGCTTGAAATAGCAGCTTTACTCGACATTGAGAAACAGCCACAGACTGCGTGATATAAACAAACAACAAATAGCGTGTGCGTTCCATTTTCACTCTACAGCGAGAAGCTCATGGGGCTTTCCCGAACCTGCGTAGAGAGCTGGAGTTAAATGAAATCTGAGCTTTGCCTTCTTAATCGTTTGTTTGGGTCCCTCACTTCCGTTTCGCTTCTCATGCACTGATTCGCTAGCTGAACAGCCAATCAGAGTCTTTGTCCGACGGCGGAAGGTGCCAGAGACACGACGGGGCGGGACACACCAATCTGAGTAGGGCGACAGGACGCTCATCGACGCCCCGACATCTATCGACGCCGAAGAAATCGGCTTGGTGTGTCCGGACCTTTAGCTGTCCTAAACCTCCACTATGCTAATGCTAACGCTCCTCTCTCTACTGAAGGTTTCAGGTTTCAGGTTTCTTTGCTGGCATTTTCATATCAGACAGCGATTGGCTGTTGAACATTTCTGACATATCAAATTGCTTTGAATTTCAGATTTTAAGGAAGTGCCCCGCCATTTCCCCTTTCAGCTCAATAATGTGTAAACACCTCTCTAATGACGTCAGACCGCTTGGAGGACAGAAACGTAAGAAAAAGAAAAGCTTTTATTTATGTCTTAATGTGTGCATATGTATAAATGTGTCTGTTGATTGTGTATATATAGGTATATACATATTTTAATTTTTGCATTCGGGATTGTGGGAAACGGTATTTCGATCCCTCTGTACACACAAACTGAAAGACTGACAATAAAGTTGACTTAACTTTGAAATACTGTTCTCACCTCCTTGCACAATGAGTAGAGGAACACCGCGGTCTGCACTACGGTAATAACAATGTGTCACATGTTCTGAATTGACCAATCAGAATCGAGTATACAACCAAGCCGTGTAATAGATACTGTTCTCACCTCCTTGCACAGCGAGTAGAGGAACACCGCAGTAATAATGTGTTTACACCTCTCTAATGACAAACACATGCAATCAGTTTAGTCAACATCAGACTGTTTTAGAGGACATACACATGAGAAAAACATGTTTGAATGTGAGTGCGAGTCATTGATAAGTCGGCTACATATGTAATTTGACGCTACTTGTTGCCACTTGATCCAGTCCACGGGGGTCCTGGGATGGTGCGTCTTTTTGAATTTAATTTGTGTACTTTTTGTTTATTTTGTAAGGGAACTGTTAGTATGTACTTCACGTGGTATGTATGTGTTTAGTACCATGTTTTACTGCTTAAATAAATAAAACAATTTGATCACCAAAAAACCAAGAGAAACATGTTTTAAGTGGAGGGGATGTTTAAATGATGTCCGTACCTCCTTGTACAGCGAGTAGAGGAACACCGCGGTCTGTACAGTTTTCCCTAAACCCATCTCATCGGCCAGGATGGTGTCGGTGGCCTGCGCCCAGGAGAACCGGAGCCAGTTCAGACCCTCCAGCTGGTACGGGTGCAGCGTTCCCCCGGTGCTTTCCAGGTAGTCGGGCTGACGGTCAAACTTAATGGTGGGCTGGAGGGAGAGAAACCAAGAGGAAAATCAAATCTGAGCTGATTCAAGCGGCTTTATTCAGCCACGGGAATACACTTTACAACAATGCCATATCATATACTGTAATACATTATTATTTTGTTCATGAGAAACTACATGTGGCTATAAGAAAGTTAGATTTGGTTGCTTTAAAGTTTCACAATTATGCTGCGTTCACACCGGACGCGATAAGAGGTTTGGGGGCGGCGCGATTGGAGGGGCCACGACAAACGCTCAAGTTAAAAATGTTCAACTTGAGCGTCATATTCGCGTGACATGATCTCGCGGTAGCCAATCAGCGGTAAGGATCTCAGCCTGCCGTCACTGACGTTCAACCAGAAAACATCAGCCGTTAGCTGTTAGCACTCAGAGCTCACAGCTCCTCATATCTGTTCAGAAACTAGACAGAAGTTAAACAAGTACAAACCACAGCCTGTCTGTGTCATGGCGAATACAGTCGCTGGTTTGTTTATGTCTGTAGGCCGTTGTTGTGAGTGTGGACGGTCGGAGCGTATACAACGTTAGCTTAGCTGATCTCCATTCAGAAAACACGCATTTTAAAAGGTGTTTCGCCTGCCGTCTGTCTGCAGACTTGCCAAAGCGTTAATTCATGGTTTCTACTAACCGGTATCAGTATGTTGTTACTTCGGCATCATTTTGAAACGTGTATTACAATTAAATCACGGTCAAACATGTTCATCTTGTTGTAGTTGTAGCCCCCTCTCCAGCGCGCCCCATTTGAATGGTGCGAGTAAACACAGCTGACAGCCGCGGTGAAACTCGAGCGATTAGAGCGAAGCGAATATTCGCATCGCGTCCGGTGTGAACGCAGCATTAGGGTTACAAATACTGATTACTGTCATTTCTCTGTGGATCATTGTGACGGAGCGGATCACAGAGTGACTGACTCCGCCACTGACAGCCGACACACACCAAACATTTCCTGCTCTCTTCCGTGAAATGAACCATGCAATATTTATTTTGCGTAGTGTGTTGTTAATTATGGGGAATGATTATGTTAAGAGGTAGTTAACCTGTTTGGGTCGGATTTTTATGTTGACAATGTGGTTTGGAGTTGAAGTGTGTCACTTGTTGACGGTAAGCCTGGTGGGAGGGGCTATAGGTTCAAAAAGGGACGGGGTTTGGCCCTGGAAGTGGACTCGAGAGATCGTTGCAGTGAAGGCAACAGTAGAACACGTTAACTCTCCGTGAGTGATGGACGGCCTGATTTGGACGTTTATTTTGTTTGTTTAAGTTGTGCTGGTTCGTTATTTTTTTTGTTGCTGCTGTGAATAAAGTTTTGGAGCTTAACCCAACCGACTAGGCCAGTGTTTTTGAACGGACAAATAGAGCCCCGTCACAATCATTTTCTCGCTGAATTGATTGAATGTCAGAAAATGTTTGAAAATACAGAAAAAAGTCCAAGATTTGATCCATAACCAAATGTTGAGTTTAATTTGATATAAAACAAAGAAAAGTAGTAAAACGTGATTATTTGAGAGGCTGAAAACTGCATTTCTGGCATGACAATATTTCATTATATACGATGAATTACCAAAAAAGGGTTTTCTTTTCACATTTAGTTTTCTGTCAGTCAACTTATCCACTAGTTGCCTAATCGTTGCAGCTCTTCTATAAATGCAGCTCTTCTATAAATACTCACATCAATAACCGGGTTAGCAGGCGGCCGCTCCGCCTTCTTAACTTTGACCGTCTTCTTCAGCTTCTTTTGAGGTTTGCCCTCATCCCCCATCATCAACTCTCTGAAAGCAAAAGGCAGTCTGTGAGATAAGAACTCATAGATGCAGAAGAAGGAAGATGCACCTTTTATTACTGCTGTGTAACAGAAGCCGAACTGAACGTGTTTACTTTATATTAATACAACAGTTAGAACGGTAGAAGACGGGGAAAATGCACTCGACATACTCATACTCATTTCAAATCATGACAGGAAGGAGAAACAGCAGGACACGTACCTGCACTTCAAAATAAAAGCATTTCCTGTGAAACATTTTACCCTTAACTTTGACAAATGTTTTGACTGCCTTCAATAAGAAGTTACAACAATTTTGCGTCCGGGGTGCTTCAAAAAACCCAAACCATCAGTATATACATCTGAAATGTTGTCATAGAGCATATCTAACACCAATAATTAGACAAAAATATGTATTTTTCACGAAACTGTATCTCAGGGCTTCTTAACATTTAAAAACCTATTAATGTGTCATACTCACTTAACGGGAAGAAACTCAGCTAACTGACGATATTAAAAAAAGTTACCGAAACAAAACACAAGTCTCACAAGAAGCGTCTAAATGAGCCCTGAGCGAAAAAATGCTAACACACTTAGCACAGAACTCTAGGTATAAATACCAGAGGTGGGGACTCGAGTCACATGACTTGGGACTTGCTTGATACTTGTTGGTCAAGACTTGAGACTTGCACATGTAGGACTTACTCCCACCGAGGGATGGGATTGAATTAATCCAAAATGTTGTGCAACCTGAATTGTCTTCTGTACTGTGTTGTAAATTGAAGATGTTGCACACCTGTGGTTCCAGTAGGTCTGTCTGTAGGTGTCAAACTCGGGGACGTCCATTTCCTCCATCTCCCAGGTGGACTGGTCGTAGGGAAGGTCTCTCCATTTGATCAAGTAATGAATGTTGCCCTTCTTATCAATGCTGTGAGGGAAAAGAAAATGGAAACATTGAGTTATGAAAAAGCACTTTTACTCCGTTTCCTTTCTAGTCGTAGTATTCGTTTATTTGTTAAAAAGAACAGACATAAAGAAACAGATATCGGCAGACATGACAAGAGGCTTCATTTGCAAGAGGGGGGGGGGACAGTGCCAGACCAGCTGGGTAAACAGTGCGTCCTAGCCATCATTGATTGAGGAGTTTGATGGCTTGTGGGACGAAAGACAGCCGAGATCTGTTCTTCTTAAACAGAGGGGGACGATGTCTCCGCGCGGATGGCAACAGTTCAAAACAAGAGGCGAGCGGGTGCCTCGGGTCACTCACAGTATTGCGTGCCATTTTTAAAACTCTGTCCTTGAATAAGCTTTCTAGACTAGAACATGAGATTCCTGACAACTTACTGGACAATGTTACGGCCCTCCTGACTGACTGTGGCGTTGCCGAACCAGCATATGACACCGAAGGAGAGCACACTTTCAATAAAAGCATGATAAAACATCTTAACCATTGCGACATTAAAAGACAATCATTTACGTAAAAAGAACATTCTTTGTTGAGACTTGTTGAGCATTTACTTTCTCAGACCGAACATCCCATCTGAGCTTGTGGTCAAGCACGACACCAAGATACTTGTACTCAGTGACACATTGTGCTTCTAGGTTCAGGCTCGTCTAATTTAGACAATTATAGAATAAGTTCATATTTGCCATCATACAAAGAAATTTCTTTTTTCAACCCGATTCATTTACTTATAGCACATTTCCACTGCAGCACGTAGCACGGTTTAAACGGGCCGTGCCAAACCCGGCCGGCTAACGGGTACTTTTTCACAGTTTTCTGGCTCTCCAAAATCGAGGTTCTTTCCGGGCCAACAACCGGGCTGAGTATGCTAAACTAGTGAGATAACAAAATGAACATATTTGACCGTGATGTAATTGTAATACACGTTTCTAAATGATGCCGAAGTAACAACATACTGATACCGGTTAGTAGAAACCATGAATTAATGCTTTGACAAGTCTGCAGACAGACGGCAGGCCAAACACCTTTTAAAATGCGTGTTTTCTGAATGGAGATCGGCTAAGCTAACGGTGTATATGCTCCGACCGTCCACACTCACAACAACGGCCTACAGACATAAATAAAGCAGCGACTGTACTCGCCATGACACAGACAGGCTGTGGTTTGTACTTGTTTCACTTCTGTCTAGTTTCTGAACAGATATGAGGAGCTGTGAGCTCTGAGGGCTAACAGCTAACGGCTGATGTTGGTTTTGTGGTTCGCATTGAAGATGACGTCACGGCTCCGCCTACACTGCGTTACTATAGTTACTGCCCCAGTTCCTAAACTGTAATGGAAACGAAGCATAAAGTGAGCCTGGCCTACCAAGGCCTAACCATACCGTACTAAGCCGTGCCAGGCCCTGCAGTGGAAATGCGCCATAATTGTTCTAATGAAGTGAAATTATATTGCAATGATATTCTTTTTTAATCCACACGATTCTCCAAATGCATGGTTCGGTTCATACCTCATTAGGAATGATTGGTTAATACAAATAAAATGGAAAAATACTTCAAAGTAACTAAATAAAGAGTCTATACACTGCTGACCATAATGGTTCATTAGTGAACTTACACCCCGACGTTCTATACTTTTTAAATTCTTTGTTGATTAGAGCGAATAAAACGTGAAATCTTTAAGGCAGTAACTATAAACTTAAAAAATATAATACACTGTAGTTTGCCGTATATACTCATTGCCCTAAGTGTTTTTGTTGTTTCGCTTTTAAGGTTATTTGTATAGTTACATTTAGCGTAAATACTTTTCTTTAATGCTAAAATGTTATTTTCTATTATCCTTATATATTTTATTTACATTTTGTATGAACTTCTTTGCAACTTATTTTTTTAGATTGTTCATGTTCGCACAAGCAGACACCAACGCCAACTCCTTGTATGTGTAAACGTACCAGGCGATAAACTTGATTCTGATTCCGATAACAATGCACATTAAAACAACATGGAATAATCATCTGTTAACCCTTAAGAGTCCCTTAAAAAAAAAAAAATTAGAGGCTTTGTAATTAATTAATCGAAATTAATCGCATTTTTAATCGCATATAAATAAAGCTGCTGGATTCTTTTTGTCACCGTCTTTCTGCATGGCAGCTCATATGTTGTGTCAGACGATGCAATCTGTAGTACCTTTTGCAGCCCCTTATCTTCTACCACTCCAAGTGGTCTACAGTCGAGTGCAATCCAGTGAGCCGGTTATTTGTTCAGACGTGGACTTAGTTATCCTGGCCCTGAAACCAGTCATCTGGTTGAGTGTGGGTCCTCCTTGTACTCGGAGTCGGGCTAACGTCCACAATAGCTTCCACGCTAGCTGCTATATGTTTTGCATTGAGGTGATACTTGAGGCTTGATGTGCTGCGGTGATATGCGAATTCCTTTTTGCATAATTTGCACACAACCGTGCTCTTATCGACGCTTCTATCCGTCAGTTTTTTTAAAACAACATTTCCCATCCACGGGGCCAACCAACGCGGTCTCATCAGCTTCTTCGTTCATGTTTGAATTGTTCACTGTGGTTTGTTGTTGTCTGAAGTCATGAACGTTAGTTGGTGCTCCAGTATAATCGGTACGCCTGAAACTCATCCAGTGAGAAACGTTCCGCGGTGCAAAAATAAGTGCGATTAAAATGCGTTAATTTTTGTGTAATTAATTCATCTTAATTAACGCGTTAAAGTCCCGGCCCTAATATTAATATTTGTTCCCACTTTCAAAGAGTCAGTCTTTTAAAACTACTCCAGCCTGACATACACATATGAAATATGAATTATATTTTAGGGATTTTAACCCTTTAAATGCCAGTTTGTTGAAAAAACTCCACCATTTTTTTATTGAAAAAAACAAAAAACTAGAATAATTAAAAAAATATATATTTCAAGGAATATTTGATTATTACCCTTGCAGAAAACAGTCAAAAGTGTGACATTTTGCTGCAGGCTTCAAAGGGTTAAAATTATCGCCATCTTGTAGACAAATGTAAAAATTGAAAATTGAAAGCTAGAAGTTCAAAAATGAAATCTTAACATAAAGGAAATCAAGAGTTTATGATAAGATAAATGTGGGGTCAAAAAAGCGTTTTCAATGGGGCATTTTTTGCCGCGAGGAACTAATGTGTCGGTTTTTGTGTAGCTTAGCCATTTTAGGCTAATTTAAAAAACTGAGACGACAATTCAATATACAACTAAAAAAGAATATCCTCTGGCAAGTTTGAGCAATATTCATTCAACACTCATTATAACACTATTTGCGTCGTACCTGTGGTTGAGGATGCGGTGGATCATCAGCCACTCCATCTTGACTCCGTAGCGGCCGAACTTCTCCTCCATGTGGACGAAGAGAGGATCTTTGTTCTTCCTCTTGTTGCTTTTGTTTTCGTCGCCCTCGCCTACAGGCGGAGGTTCGTCCATGTCGGTCTTCCTCTGGTAGTTACGGAACATCACCTGACAGTTCAGCTCCAGCTGGGGAAGAGGCACGGTGTTAGAAATGCAACAACGCTTGTTTCTGTAAGTCCGATTTTTGCGGATTTATTCAAACGTTTCTTCCATCTTTCATTGCAAGCATACACACAACACAGTCTACCTTTCTATCATTGAAACATGGAAACAATGTTATGTTCATAATAAAACTTTGACCTATAAATATCTTACATTACATTCCAAAATTGCACAAAGTGACATGACCTTCTTTTGCTTTCACTCACACAGATCTCGAAATAAAAGTGTGAAATCCAACCAAAAATGAATTTCCACTTTATCTAACGTGTTTTACTTAAAAAACACATTTATATAATATACTGCACTTAATGCATGCCTACCACAGCTACAACACAAACATGCTTACATTGCCCATTGGTTTCCAAGTGTGCAAAAACACGCTATGATTTCCATGTTTCGTAAAAAACCTCTGAAAAAGGGTCTGGAAGTGCATCTAATCTCTCTGCATAATTAGTGTGTTGCTATGGCGTTACTGACCGTGCAACTGTGTGTGCAACGTAAGAGCATCCTGCGTCTGTGTGTGTACATTTGACCGTCCAAACGATATGTGAAACTAATTGATCTGTGGCAATATATTAGATGGATTTCTAGTTTGTGTATGAGGGACTTTTCACAGATAACTCCACTTCAGTTGGATACAGATTTCAGAGAGTGTGAATCAGAATTTGATGGTAGCTTTAACAACTTAGATTTGCAATATGAATAGTTTATATAATAAAATATCGATACTTGGCGTCCGTGTATCAATACGCAAAGTATCGCGATACCATAGAGAGGCGAAGTCCCTCCCTTTCCGGGGGAGCTCCATGGGACCGTATTTAGGAAAAAGTATGCATTGAAGTCAATGGAGAGAGAAAGATTATCTTTTGATCCCGTTTGAATTGTGCCACGAATTACACATATGATGTTTGTCAATTTAAAAGATCATTTTGCACAAAAAATAAATAAAAATGTGTCGTAAAACTGTGAAGTAACACTTTTTGGTGTGAAACCGCTCAATGACCTACATCTCCCGTCTCGCACCACACACCAAGACGGCCGTCACGTTGGCACATTTCACTTCTTTCTTTCAGAATGAGGTGAAAAGTATTAAAAGATGTGAAAATCACTCCAAGTCTGGGCATGTTGAGAGCTGTACATACACACAAGGGGAGTTAGTCGGTTCCTAAGAGCCAGCATGCGGGACCGGGACTCTGGGATTTGTAGTCTTTCTAGTTGCGTATTTTTCATAGTCTTATATTTCAACAGTTTTACGACAAACTGTGACTTTTTTGACATGGAAATTATTATTTAAGATTGACAAACATCATATGAGTAATTCGTGGCACAATTCAAACGGGATCGAAAGATAATCTTTCTCTCTCCATTGACTTCAATACATAATTTTTCAGAAATAAGGTCCCATGGGGTGGAAGTAGATGGGCGGGACTTCGCCTCTCTATGCTGTATGTAGATGTTGAATTGACACATGAACAATAAGAAGTTACCTGTAGCTCCAGCACCCAGGAGCAGTGCCAGTAGGACATGTTGCACCACTTCACGAAGAACTCCCTCTCCCTGCGGCCCACCAGCGCAGGGGGGTCGGGGGAGTCGGTGGGGAGGTCAGCGGGGCGGGGGACAGGCGTGGGGGGTGGCAGCTCCCCCCATTTCCACGTCAACACCTTCTGGACTTTGCCCTTCATGTGGGGGCACTGTCAGGAAGAGAGGAAGACATTTAGGATGTGAAGCATGAGAAGGAACAGAAGTGTTTAGGAATGTAGATATTTAAGAAATGGTGTGATTTCAAAAGCAAATCAAATCGTTCATAGCTTCTAGGGCTGCATCATTTGGAAAGATTACTAATTACAGGTGTATTGACTGATATTGCAATTGAGTTATAATTGGGGATTTTAAAGGGGAGAGACCATTTTTAAAACATTATTCACATTTTTGGGGAAATATATATTAAAGTGATCAAGTGTGCATTTTTTTAACAGACACTGTACCAAACATAGTCTTTTATTTAAGCCTGTAAAATACAGTGAGTAGGCCGTGACTTCTCTGCAGCACGGCAATATTTTATTAAGATATTTAATTGGTTCATTTTGCAATTTGTATAACATTTTAATTCATTGTGAAGCCCCCCCCTCACAAGGCCTGTCGCGATAATCGATAAATTGACTTATCGTACGATAAATAAAAATGGACTCGATAACTTTTCTGAGCTCGATAAATTGCCGTTTACATGAGGATGTGACCAGCATTGTAGCTAGGAGCGCTGTGGCTGCCAGGCGCGCTGTGAGGGGCGGGGCTGACACACAGCCAGGTCAGGACACTCCGCGTGCAGCAGCCAAATTAATAATATATCGACAAGCGGGAGACAACGTGTGACTTACTCGCGGGGAATTTAAAGTGAAATGGAATTGGTGACAAAACATAATAATTTCCAGGAAAATGTATCGTCCAACAAAATGAATTATCGTGACAGGCCTACCCCTCACCATCACTTCTTTAATGGCACAGACCTAATAGCTTATCTAAAATCCAGTAGTGGTACAAGATGGAATCTGCACACGCCCACGTGAGATCGACGTGCACGCTCACAGCAGCCGTGCACGCTCACCTTGCATTTACTTGCACTATTTTAACTATTTTATTGTGTTGCACTGTTGGAGGAGACTGTGACCTAAGATTTTCATAGATACATCTACACTGTAGCTATGTACACATGACAATAAAAGCCTTGAATCCGTGCACGCTCTCAGACTCACAGCAGCCTTTTTTTAATTTTATTAAATGGTCATCAAATCAATTATTCTTATTTATACATCACAATATTTTCACAGTTTCCAATTTCCTTACATCATTCTTCCAAAAGATTATTTAATTTTGCTCAAATCCCACATTCCTGAATTCGCCGTGCACGCTCACAGCAGCCGTGCACACACTCACAGCAGCCGTGCACACTCACAGCAGCCGTGCACACACTCACAGAAGCCGTGCACGCTCACAGCAGCCGTGCACGCTCACAGCAGCTGTGCACGTGCTCACCTTGCATTTACTTGCACCATTTGAACTATTGTATCTGTTTTATTGCATTGCACTGTTGGAGGATATATCTACACTGTAGCTATGCACACATGACAAATCCGTGCACGCTCACACTCCCAGCAGCCGTGCACGCTCCCAGCAGCCGTGCACGCTCTCACCTTGCAGCGGGGGCAGATCCACTCTCCGTTGGGGATCTCGGGCAGGGGGGGGTTGAGGCAGTGGATGTGGTAGGAGGAGGGGCACGAGTCGCAGCACAGCAGCTCTCCTCCATCCTTACACACCCGGCAGAACTCAATGTGGTGGTCGTCCTCTTCCTCCACGCCTTCGTCCCTCCTGTCCTCCTCTTCCTCCCCTTCGGCCTCCGACAGCTCATCCCTGGCCTCCCACTGGATCCCCTCCTTCTCCTGGGGGGGCAGAATTACAGGGTGAGAGGGGGAGAGAGAGAGGAGGGGAGAAGGCAGGGAAGGTATGCGGAAAGGAGTGTGAGGAAAAAAAGACAGGGGGGGTGGTGTGGAGTGATTCAGTGTGTGTGTGTGTGTGTGTGTGTGTGTGTGTGTGTGTGTGTGTGTGTGTGTGCGTGCGTGCGTGCGTGCGTGCGTGCGTGCGTGCGTGCGTGCGTGCGTGCGTGCGTGCGTGCGTGCGTGCGTGCGTGCAGGGGAGGAGGAAATGGGGGGATACAAGAGGAGAGACAGGAACATGAGCAATGGGGTTGGGGGTTGGGGGGGGGGGGGGGGCAGTGGAGGACAAAGAGAAATGGAGACACAAAGATTTTCTTTAATGATCATAAATAACGTCCGCTTACAGAGATGTACACACCTGTACAAAATGTTCTTGTTTCTCATCTAATTGTTTGAATTGTATTTTTACCGTTTTTTTGTTGTATTTTTATTTTAACGTTCTGTCTTTTATATTTTCTTGCAGACACAAAGACTTTTGAAATGAACATTTAATAAAGTCAATTTCCAACGATGTACACACCTGTTCAACTTCCAAATCAAGCAAGCATTTCAGCTTCTTCCCTGCCATTACGTCACATGACTTCACATTAACATGGTTAATGTTTTAACTGTTACACACACCTGTAACATGTGTTATGGTATTTCATCTAATTGTTTGAATTGTATTTTTAGCGTCTTTTGGTTATCTCGTTTAATTTGTATTTCCCGTTCCATCATGTCGTTAATCATTTGTTCTTGTAGTTTTAAATGTGTTTTAAATGTGTGTTATTTTGTAAAGCCCTCCGACACACACACGTGATATTGGACTATAGTCAAACTGCTGAGTCTATTGAACTTTTTAAATCTCAGCTAAAAACTCACCTCTTTGCACTGGCTTTTAATACTAGTTGAATATTACGTTTTTACATTTGTATGTGTTTTTTTAATATGTTTTTAATTATTGTTTTATTAGTGTTAGTTAATATTGTAGTTATTGCCTGTACAGCACTTTGGTCAACTGAAGGTTGTTTTAAATGTGCTGTATAAATAAATAAAGATTGATATATAAAATACACTTTGATTGGTGGGATTGTCTGTTGATTGAGCCTATATATATATATATGTATTTTTAAACATAGTTGTATATGTATTTTTGTATTCCTCGGGATTGTGGGAAACGGTATTTCGATGTCTCTGTAAGCACAAACTGAAAGACTGACAATAAAGGTGACTTTGAACACTGTGCTTTTGTTTTGTCGTGCTAACAAAGCTTTGCATTTTCTCCACTGTTTGCGTTCTTTTGGTTGTATTTGAAAATTTGTATTCCACGTTCTATTAGGGCTGTGCAATTAATCGTATTTTAATCGCAATTACGATTTTAGGTTTCCACAATTACAAAAACAACATAATCGAAAAAAACTATTATTTAGCTTTCTAGGTTGTGCCCAGATAGCAAAAGATATTAATTCAACATTGGATTTTGGTTGAATTGGTTATTTTTGGTTGAGGTTGAAAAATCAATGTTGATTCGATGTGAATCAATTTAATTTAGATGCCGGTTTTTCAACGTTGAAATTCCCTACATTGAATTGACATTATTTCAACGTGTGGCGCAAAAATTCAATGTTGTTTCAATCTTCAGCGTGACAATATCTCAATGTTGATTCAATGACTTTTTGCTATCTGGGAGTGCACTGCAACATATTTGATCTAATTTATTTTTATTTATCATATTTATATATGTTTAGTAGCGTGTTGATCTTGTTTGTTGGTATTTATTATTTTGATATCATTTATTTAATTTATTTTTGTATTGGTTTTTCAGTTGAATGATACGTTCAGGGTATTCAACAGTTAAAAAGATACTGTTCAAATTGTTATTTGTTTTAAAGTTCAATAAATGGATGTTTTCAAAGTCAATGAATAATCGTATTTAATAATCAATTATTGACCAAAATAATCGTAATTATGATTTTTGCCATAATCGCATATCTTTTACACAATCATCTATGTTTGTTAATCCTTAAAGCCCCTTGAAATGTAAATACACTTCGGTGGAGTGTTTTTGTTTTGTCCTGCTCTCCACTGCAGAAATCCTCTTAGCGTGTGGTACTCACGCAGTGCGGACAGCTCCACTTTCCCTCGGGGGCCTTCTCCATGTCGGGGTCCAGGCAGACCATGTGATAGGCTCGGGGACAGGTGTCACACAGAATGATTTCCCCGCCCTGCTGGCACACTTCGCAGTAGTCCTGGTGGTCCGTCTCGTAGCCGTCGCCGTCCTCCGTCTCCACTGAGAGAGGACATTAGCATAATAACACATTTTGACATCTTCAAATTCAACTTTTCCACACTCAAATGTCTCACACCTTATGGAAGTGCAGATGCTGCTAAAATAAGAGTGCAATAGAAAAATATGACTTCCTTTAATAATATCATTGTGTGATTCATATTTGCTAATGTTTATCTATGTTTGCTACTTCTCACACTTCTTCGCTAAGCTTGGGAACATTCCTTATTAAGAAGATGTGTTGCAGTGTTGTTAGTGACAGTCCATAGATGAGAGTACAATTACGGCTCCGCCCACTTTTGGGGGAAACCAACGCTGTCATTTGATCGAGCCTGAAGCCACAGAGCTCTTCTTCTACTGTCCTTGTTTCTCAGAGGAAGTTCAGAAACACGTAACTCTGTATTTGTTTTAATGTTTGAGGTGCAATAAACGACACAGCAGCTTGTTGGCATGATACAACTATTATTTTCCGCCTCGCTCATGAGAGTAACAGCTGGAGAAATTACCTCCTCGCCTACTGATTTTAATTTAACCATATATCGAGCCCGATCGTCGATTTCAAATGATTGAATGTAATTGTTTGCCTGTCTGGCCATCGTAATCGGGCTCTTTGAAGATCCACAAATCCACGGTTTTCAAAAATGTCTGATCGGAATGGCAAAAACTTCAGAACGTGTATTGACCGCCGTTCAAATGACAGCGTTGTTTCCCCCTAAAGTGGGCGGGGCCGTCACTTTCGCCCGGAAGTGACGTAGGTGTTACTCTCAAGTATGTGCACCAACAGGATGACCCTAATCCAGTTATTCTGAAAGTGAGTGCCCCCTAGTGGTACGTGAGTATATTGGTAACATTTCACATTTGAAATTAATTAATTAATTAAAGTTTTCCGCACTCTCGCGGGAATATCTCCGCAATGGAGCGAGGTTAAGTTTCACTTTCGATTGCATGATATAGCCCAGCGCAACACCTTCATCACACATGTTGCCACTTGTTTGTACCATTTTCAGGCGATTTGTAATCTGTTCTAGAAAAAACGATGTGTTTTTGGATATCTGTGGAGTTAGGTGGTCCGCGAGTGTTTTTTTTATTGGTTAAGTGGTCCTTGGTATGAACAAGTTTGAGAAACACTGCTCTAATCCTTCAATCAGGTGAACTGAGAACATCCTGATATGGCCTCCCCAACTCCCTAACTTCAACAATGCTCCTTTCATTATCACCAAGCTCAACCCCTCCCTTTCTGCTCTCTCTGTGTTTAAATATTCAACCCAAACTCTTCGTCTTTCACTCTGCAGACAGTATGCTCTCTGTGCGACTGACTGAACTTTCTTGCAAGAAATAAAATATGACAAAGACAGCTGAATGGTTTGATCCTCTATCAGTGCTTCCACCACACCAGGGCTGAGAGGGCGTCCAGGGGGACAGGGCGTCGTGTTTGCATCTAGCTTCCTTTTCCTCTGTGTGAATCCTGAACCAACCAGTTGTTATATTTGGGATTGTAAAGTAAGCCTTTGGAAGACTTGCATTTAACCACGGTAGCTGTTCATCCACACAACATACTTCTTGCTTTGGCATGAATTGAGCTTGCTGTGTTCAGCATAGATGTAGGCCTGTCACGATAATTAATTTTGTTGGACGATAAATGTTCCTGGAAATTATTGCGATAAACGATAATATTGTCGGCACCGTTGTAAGACCATTTTAGACCACTGACATGATGATAATATATAATAATAATTCAAGTACATCCTTTCAAACATAATTTGTATTGAACATTCAACATTGCAAATGCAATGTGAAATAATATTAAAATATATAAATGATATATAATAAATAAAATTAATTAAATGATAATAAATTAATTAAATCGCACACAACCAAAACAATAAATTAAATAGACTCAGGCTGGAAAACAGAGCTCTGTCTATCTATCTATCTATCTATATAAATAAATATGAGCACACATTGTCTCACAAGCAAAAAAAACCTCCTTAAAACAACAGTCAAGTGTACAGTCCACTGTCAAAGACCCAGATGCCTCAACAGGCCATATCCAAATCTATTTTTCAAAGTTTTCGAGCAAGGAACACCAACATGTTTGCATTGCCGGGCAAATGCATCTTTGATTGTAAACTGTCGGGAAGGTGGGGGCTCTCCATCTCCAGCTGCCGTGTTTGCTCCCAGCTGGAAAAATGGAATGGGGTGATTGTGTTTTAGGTGTAGTTTAAAATGCGTGGTATTGCCTGCTTTTGTCGCTACCTTTTTTAAAACCAATGCGACACACCGCCCGGCTCATTCAAGTCCGTCGGTTCGCCTCGTTGATTTGGCTTGAATCCAAAATACTGCCACACCGGAGAATCGAGATGTGTAGTTAGGTTTTGTAACCAATTCCATTTCACTTTGAATTCCCCGCGAGTAAGTCACACGTTGTCTCCCGCTATTATTAATTTCGGAGTGTCCTGACCTGGCTGTGTGTCAGCCCCGCCCCTCACAGAGCGCGTGGCCGACAGCCACAGCGCGCCTAGCTAAAAATGCTGGGCACATCCTTATGTAAACGTCCATTTTTATTTATCGTACGATAAGTCAATTTATCGATTGTCGCGACAGGCCGACATAGATGTGAACAAGTCAACTTCGCCTTCTGTAGGCTCCAAACTCTCTTTTTATTTTAGTCAAAGGATTATTCTGGAAACACAAATATGTTCCCTGCTTTCTTTTCTACACATTGTGAAACCTTTAAATGACTAGAATCTAATTATTTTCCATAACGAGACCTTAACCTATTCATCTTGGCGTTGACTTTGATCGTTTGCAACAAAGAAAACCTCCTACAATTATCTACTCTATGTTCCCAAATGTTAATCCAGCATTGACTCAAAAATAGCATACATCTTTTAACTTGATTATATTTATTTTGCCAACCTTTCTTCTTCTTCTTGGCACTCTTGGGTTTCTTCTTAGGACGGCTGCTGCGGTTGGCGCCGTCGGCCCCGCCTTCGTCAAAGTCACTTTCCACTTCTGGTTCATCTTCATCACTCTGACGGAGGAACAGAGCGGGAGAGAAGACGTTAACTGGTTATGTTCTAGTCTTTTTTTCTCCGCCTCATTGTAGTGAAAATGGACCCAAATATCACATTGTTTCTTTCTCCCAAGCAGCGGTGGCTTTAGACTTTTTCGTTGTCAGTCATTTTGACGGACAGGATCGTAACATTTCCGTCATAATCCATGATCCAAAAAAGGTTGTTGACGAACATATTTCGTCATAGTTTTAGTCAACGGAATTAACACTAGTATCAAACACAAAAAAGGGCAGG
The DNA here is from genome assembly GCA_943591055.1 of Gobionotothen gibberifrons. Lineage (NCBI taxonomy): Eukaryota > Metazoa > Chordata > Actinopteri > Perciformes > Nototheniidae > Gobionotothen > Gobionotothen gibberifrons. Next base: position 1,918 of record CALSBZ010042067.1, on the reverse strand, counting down.
ATGAAACTTACAGATGAGCGCTTCCTCTTGCTGTTCAGGCCTCCTAGTTTGATCTTGAGCGGAGCCACCTTCTTAGGTTTGGGTTTCGGCGCAGGCTTCGCAGCGGGCCTTGACTTCTTGCGAGCGTTTGGACCTGAGAAAACACAGAGAGGAAACTTCAATCACAAAATACTTCAGAACGGCATTATACAGTATGTCCTGTTTATTGAGTGATGTTACGTTCAAGGACGATCCGATTCTTTTGAACGGCTCTTTGGTACGACCGAAGGGAACCGAGTCGTACTTGGAAAGAGCCGTTCTTTTTATCGTTGGTTCACTGCCTGCCATAAATCCACTCGCCTTCACGTGAACATTGAAAGAGCTTGATTTTGTTCCCCAAACGTATTCCGTGAAGACCCACCCCTACTCTGATTGGTTAGGTTTGGGCACGAGGAGTGAGATGTTGTGGGTTACGCCCCGTCCACACAGCAGCGTTAAAAAATCTTGAAAATCTTGCAGGTGGGCGTGTCTGAAGCTTGGGGATTTTTTGCGACCAACAACCTATCACATGAATCTCCCGCCCCCGACATACAAAGCAATAGCAAAGTTAAAACGAAGTAAACTGGATATAAAATCCCCAAACAGGCGAAAACCTACCAGTTTCACCCACTGTCTCTGCCACCTCCCTCCATGCCTGGTTCCTCCGGTTTGTGTCCCGGTAAGTTAATAGGGACTGGTCATAAAGAACCGGGTGATTTGCTACCGCAATAAAAAATGTCTCCTCCGTCTTTAGGAATATAGAAAATGAACTGCGGTATGTCACTCCCTGCTTGCACGCGGTTTGATTGGCTAGCGCTTGAACTGTCAGATTTGCATAAGCGGGATTTGATTGGCTGACGCTTCCACCTCAGCTTCAAAAGTTGAACATTGCTCAACCTGTGAATCCTGAAAATCCTGGAAATCCTGAAAATCTTCGCTTTGCTTCCCCAGAATGCAGTTCGGCGAGAAGCGAGGCAAAGAGTAGGGGTGGGTCTCAACGGAATACGCATGAGAGAGAGAGAAGTCATAACGAGCAGTACAGGTAGACAACGTGTTTTTCGGGTGAAAGAATGAGCCAAACGCAAAAACGCAGCAGCATTTGAATGCACTTCAACAAAAACCTAGGCAATGATGAAGCGGAGTGCATCATTTGTAAAGCCAAAATATCAATTAAAAGCAGGGTCAACATATAATCTCCACCGCCACTTTTTAACGGCTCTCGGAAAGGTACGGAGCTATAAGGTGCGGCTCCCTTCAAAGAGCCGTAATTCCCATCACTAGTCATCATGTCACCTTTGCCCTCTTTGGTCTTGGCCTTGCGGAGCGGGGGTGCGGGGGGGGCGGGGGCCGCAGCAGCAGCAGGTGGTGTTGGAGCAGGAGGTGAAGCAGCGGCTCCGGTCTCCGAGCATCCGTCAGTCCCCGGGACCACCATGTTCTCCACAGCTGCAGCCACGCTGGCAGCTGAGAGCGCCGCGTTGGCTGAGGCAGAACCCTGCAGGAGAGACAGAGAGAGAGACAGAGTGAGAGACAGACACAGAGAGAGAGACAGAGAGAGAGACAGAGAGAGAGAGACAGAGAGAGAGAGACAGACACAGAGTGAGAGACAGAGAGAGAGACAGAGAGAGAGACAGAGTGAGACACAGAGAGAGAGACAGAGAGAGAGAGAGAGAGAGAGAGAGAGAGAGAGAGAGAGAGAGAGAGAGAGAGAGAGAGAGAGAGAGAGACAGAGAGAGAGAGAGAGAGAGAGAGAGAGACAGAGTGAGACACAGAGAGAGAGACACAGAGAGAGAGACAAAGTGAGAGAGAGAGAGAGAGACACAGAGAGAGACACAGAGAGAGAGAGAGAGAGAGACAGACAGAGAGAGAGACAGAGAGAGACAGAGTGAGAGACAGAGAGAGA
>CALSBZ010042065.1:0-14262 GCA_943591055.1 Gobionotothen gibberifrons | reverse complement strand
TTGCTAGGACAGTTTATATATTTTCAAACAGTTCTACTTCAGAATGATGAACCATAACTAGTCACACAACAGGTGTGTAACCTTTTCATTCTCCAGGACAGTCACTGACTTGTTATTGTCTTTATCATTTTCCATGACTGGAAAACTTGGACGTGTAGGAAACCTGAACTAAGCTCTATTGTAGAGCTGGTCAGAGAGCTTCTTGACCTTGGTGGCCATGCCTTTCGGGTCCAGCTCCATGAAGACTTTCTGGATATATTCAAATGTCAATTTTAATGTCTTGGGATATTCCAGATTGAGAGCATAAAGGAAGCCCAGGAGAATGGCGACAGCATTTGCAACAGACGCCAACTTATTCACAACCTCTTGTCCCTCAAGAATGATGCCAATGTCTTTGGTTGCGGCTTGTGCATCTCTGATGACGAAGATTGTGATAGTTTCCCGCTGAAGAATTTGTCCAGCCTCTTCCTTCTCCGACACCTGGAAAATAATTTAGGAAAAAAGAATCTGAAATCAATATAGCTCGGGTTTCCCCCCAGATGAATAGCCTAACTGTTAAGACATATCGTGGACGTCCTGGAAGGCCATAATTGGCTGTAAGAAGGAATTGTATCGTGATGCATAGCTTTGGCTCTTGTCTGTAGCTATTGTCTGAGCACGTCTTTAAACACTACTAGGACTGCCTATTGGTTACTCGCTGTGTTGGTGACATTTGAATTTGACTCCTATTACACTTCTTGTTAGTCACTCGGGATAAGAGCACCTGCTAAATAACTAAAATGTTGAGTAAAATGTAACACACATCATATAAAGTGGACAGCCTTAGCTAGAATTTTAACCCTCTATGGCATGACTTTTTATTTTGGGAGGAAAAAAATGTTTTACCATGTGTTTTAGGAGCATAGGGGTCCCTGATATTATATCAATTATAAAATGTGACCCCCCCTCACCCCTCAACCAGGGGTTGGTTTGTTGCCTCAGGGCAACAATGTGCACGAGGGTATTGAAACACCAAGGATTTCTACAATTCAGAAGAAATAGAAAAAACAACTATATGAATTCAAAAGGTTTTCTGTGTGTGTATATCTGTGTGTGTCTGTGTGTGTGTGCGTGTCTGTGTGTATGTGCGTATGTGTGTGTCTGTGTATCTGTCTGTGTGTGGGTGTGTCTGTGTCTGTGTATGTGTGTCTGTGCGTGTGTGTGTGTCTGTGCATGTCTCTGTGTGTGCGTGTGGGGGGGGGGGGGGGTGTGTGTGTATGTGTCCACCCCAAGACAAAATGCCACACCCATATAATTCGCTCATTTTATTGGACACCAGCATGTCAGGTGAAATTGTGTATATTTAAAAAAATAAAAATATTTAGAGGGCCAGTGTGAGGTCGAAAAAAGTGGTTTGTTGCCTGAGGGCAACAGTATACCATAGAGGGCCTCAACAGTAATCTTGCCTTACCAGGAATTCTTTGATCAGGTCCTCCACCGACTCTCCCATGTTGAGGATGAGAGCAATCTCCCTCTTTGTAGTGGTGTCAGTATCCTGCATGAAGACAGTCACAATAATTAATGTTAATTGTTGAGTTCGTCCATTCAATCAGTGTGAGTGTGCCACGGTTTGTTAATGTGGGATTGAGAGCTAGTGTATGTAGGAATGAATGCATGGGAATGGTCATATATGCAGATGAGCTTTGGGTGATAAATAGGGTTGGGTACCGAGAACCGGTTCCGTCCAACATTTCGATTCCAACGGCATCATTTAGAAATGTGAATTTCGGTTCCGCTTTTCGATGCCTGAGGAAATGTTTCTCGCTGCTCTCCGTAGCCTACTGTATGACTGCGGCGGGGCGGGAAATGTAGCGTTGTACCTACACTTCCTACAGCGTAACCTGAGACCAGGGCGCCAGATCTGTGGAGGCGCTGTGCTGACAGCTCTGGGAGGGGAACAAAATGTTTTTACCGTTGGTGCTCATCCTAATTTTCGGCCTTGATGTAACAACATTCATAATTAAGTAAATGTAACACCCTTTTCATCCCGGTTACACTTTTCATTTGCCCTGTACGATGGGCGCTGTAAGTGATGAAAATGGGGGATGTTGGCTTATCTGGCACCCGCAGCTCACAGCCAAAGTGCGAGTGAGCGTGTTGTTATTAGCATCTGGTGCTAGCTGCTCTAACGGAAGAAGAATATGTTTCTACAATGATGTGGAGGGAGAGTCCTCTCCAGACAGACTAACTACAGCTCAGTGAGGTAAAGGACTCTTGAGTGTTTAGATAGTTCACTTTAGTCTAAGTTATCTCAGTGGGTCTCAAACGTTTTGATCACAATTTATGTAAACACATATTTCCAAGGCTCTCATAATTATTGGGATGTCACAATCGAGCTGAAGACCAAAGTGCAACACACGTGAAATCAGGGATAATTGTCGGTAACCAGCTTTATTGGATGCAAAAGACTGGTAACAGACAACACGGCAGATAGAAGGCAAAGGGCTGGTCGGGGACAGGCAGGGGGTCCAGGAGATGGCAAGACGGGAGTCGCAGGTACAGAACAGGTCAGGAAGGAGGCGAGGCAGAATGGTCAGGGACAGGCAGGGGGTCCAGGAGATGGCAAGACGGGAGTCGCAGGTACAGAACAGGTCAGGGAGGAGGCGAGGCAGAATGGTCAGGGACAGGCAGGGTCGGAACCGGGAGAGCAATCTGGAGGTAAACGCGGGAAAGACTGGCATAATGCAAAGTACGATCTGGCACTGAGGTGAAAGTGAAGTGAGCCTAAATACTAAATGACTGATGAGTGAAACAGAGTGAGAGAGAGACAGGGTGTGGCTAACAGGTGAGACAGGTGAAATGGAAAACTACTAGTGAATGATGGAGCAGACTGTGACATGGGATAAAACAGGTTTGAAATCATTCCAATGTATACTAAACCAGACATATCGTTTTAAACTGGAGAGATAAAAAAATATGCATAACTAAAATAGTAAAATAAGATATGAATGAACAACAAAAATAAAATACGTTACATGTATTTGTTATTGGCTATGGTAGGTTATTGGTTATGTTCACATACTTATTTAATTATTAAAATGTAAACCGATCTTTTTCTTATGGGTGTTTAGAGTTGTACCCCCTAGATCTAGTATCTAGTAATTCTGCTTAAAGTGCACCAGATTGAAGCATTTTACTTTAAAATGTTCAAACATTTCTTCCCGGTATGCCTGAGAGGCAGATATGCTTGTTTTTCTCAACAAGAACTGTTTTTAAATGGGGGGGGGGGTTTCCTTTAAAAGTTGGACTGTTGTAGCTTCAGTGGTTCTCAGGTTACAGTTACATAGCAGTGAATATAAACAGACTGATTAATGTGAATATTACTGTAAACTAACCTGTGTAAAAGTTTCTCGAATAAATGTAATTTTGTTGGTGGAAGAAGCATGTATCATTTTTTTACCCTGCCCCTCAAAGAATCGGAATTGAGAACCGTTAAGAACCGGAATTGAAAAGTAGAATCGGAATCGGAATCGGAATCGTGGAAATTCAAACGATACCCAACCCTAGTGATAAATGAGTAAGGATGCATTTAGACAGTAGAGACATGAAAAAAGAGCATAGTTTGGCGTGAAGGTAGGGCTGGACACTTTTTCATATCAGTGGATAAAATAATGATTACAATATCAGTCAATTAGTGTGTCAACCATATTAAGGCCATGAAAAAACAGCCAAGAATTCCCATTATGCCAAAATGGGTGTCTGCACCTATAAACATGTAGAAAAACATGAACATGAAGAATGAATGTGCCAAGTCTATGAAACCTCCGGCTAAAAGGTTGTTGTGTCGGATCAGTGACCAATGCTATAAATAATTGATTATGTATCGAAAAATATATCTATTGTTATTGAGGCATATATGTAAGTGAGCAGTAAAGTAAAAAACATCTGTACATACCGTTTCCACAATTGGCAGGAGCTTTGTCTTCTCCCGGATAGCTCCACCCTTCTTTCTGACGACTTGAATTACTCTGCATTTCCATCCCTAAGTTGTGTTTCAGTTGAATGAGAGAAAGTAGGGATGAGGAACACCTTGGGCCACTGCTCCTTTCTGTAGGTGTCCGAAGAAGGGCTGCTTACGGGTAATGTGTCACCCGAGCATGCAGATGAAGACATACTGGAATCATCTTGGCTTTGAAAATTAGCCTTATCCACAGAGTATTCCACTGGCTCTAAGAATAAAGTCACACTGGGTACTACATTAATAACTTTCAAAGTGGCAAGATCCTTGAGTTCTGAAGTTGAAGTTAAGTTAACCCAAGTGCCGAAATCAGCGTCTTTGTATTGAAGCCGTATTTCATTAGTTAGACCACAGAAATTCGTTATTTCTTGGATGACTTCGTCAACCGAGGAGGGGATGCCATTAGGAAGCTCCAGCTTGATGCGACTGTCCCCTTCTAAAATCACCAGGAGCCGCGTGACGCCCGCCATGTTTGGAGATCCTCTGAGTGGGAGGGAAAGAAAGAAGGGTGGGGTTTGGAGAGAGAGAAAGAGATATTAGAGATGTGCTTTTTTAATGGTTGACTAATGATTGTGTGCTATGAACAAATAGTTGTACGTGCAACATTAGCTCTGTTGAATTTAAATGATATGATTATTCATAGTTTAGGATTAAGTCATCTAGCTATATTTGTATATACGATTGTACACACCTATAGTAAGGTTAGCAGTGTTTTTCGATTGGAAATTTCATATCTTGTTTGTCAAATTGACATTACAAATTGCTGGGTGCGCCATTGTCTTTATCATTTTGAGATGCTCAGATCAGAGCAGACCCTTCTCACCTCCCATCTTAGTTGTTAATATTATTAGCAGGGTGGGCAATTATTTTTCCTGGGGGGGCAAAATGACAAACCCAGATTGTTGTAGGGTGCCAAACAAATTAAACTCAGGAGTAACCGCTAAGTTTATCACTAAATGAAATTAATAAAATATACTGTGCACCTAATTTTCAGCATTTATTATATTGGAAATCACACCACACAGCATCTTATTAAGATTACATTATATGCAGGAGTCTTTGAACCAACTGCAAAACATTTTCCATTAACAAAACAAAAAATCTCTCAGCATGCCAAAAGATAAAAACATGCACTGCAGGTCCAAAAAGCAAGGTTGAAAAATAAAACTTGAAGTTGAATTAGAACCAACATGCGGGCCGGGACCGCATGGTGGTATGCTAGCTGCTTGCTAGCTAATTAACGATACCGCTGGAAAATAAGTCACAGATAAAATGAGTTAATTTATGTAACATTTAGCAACGTTGACATCACGTATTGTTAAACTAAGTTTAACATTTACCAATGTCGACATCAAATAATGTTACCAAGTACGTTTGCAGAGAAATGGCAAAATATATAGCATGGAAAAATACAACTTGAAGTTGAATTATAACCACCATGCGTTCCGGGACGCATGGTATGCTAGCTGCTTGCTAGCTAGCTAATAACATGGTGGTATGCTAGCTGCTTGCTAGCTAGCTAATAACTAGCTAATTAACGTTACCGCTGTAAAATAAGTCACGGATAAAATTAGTTAATTTATGTAACATTTACCAACGTCGACATCACGTATTGTTACCAAGTGTAAAGTTAAACTAAGTTTAAGACTTACCAACATGGACATCACGTAATGTTAGCAAGTTACCAACCTCAACATCAAATAATGTTACCAAGTACGTTTGCAGAGAAATGGCAAAATATATAGCATGGAAATAACAGTATGCTACGAAATACAGCAGCATAATTAAATTGTTGTTTTCACTTACCACAATGTAATGGTTGCTCTCTGTCTCTCCGGTGCAGGAAAAGATCTGTCGTGCTGAGAAACGTCTCTCTTCCCGGGCAGCCTGGGTTGTTTGAAGACGGTCCTCTTTTATAGCTTTCTGTTTAATGCGCATGTGCGGGCCTATGCGTAACCTTAATATTGTATATTCATCAAAACGGATATTTCTTAGTTGAGCTCTGAATGAAAAATATTTACATTCAAAAAATATATTGAAAAACAAATTATTGTATGTATCAACATACACTGCATTATCACATTCCTTACGGGAGATAAGGAGCAGGGCTGATCGTAAATGTCAACACACAGGAAAGGGTTACATTCTAGGAGTGAAAACAGAATTATTCCCTCACAATCACCAGTTTTTATTTCATTGTCCTCCATGTCTTCACTCATTGCATCACCTGTATGTCTTAATGACCGGGTGATTACATCCTCTCTATTCTCCGGCGTCTCATCTTGTCCACGAGTGTGCAATTTCTGATCTTCGTCTTTTTCTTGTTCGTCTTCTTTTGTGCCCTGCAGCCTTGCATTGTCATTTCCTTTTTGTTCTAATTGTTCCTCTCTCGTGCCCTGACCTTCTTCAGAGTCGTTACTCTCGCTGCCTCTGCTGGGCTGGGTTTTGTACTGCACGCTTTCTTCATCAGGCCTAAGGTCGATGTTTGTGGTGCAATGATCCCAGGCAACAAGTGGTCGGGATGAGCTTAGCAGAGAGGCTGAGGGAAGAGACTGTTCCTCATCGACCCCCTTTTCAATATCTGTGTGACCAAAGAGAGCGGACTCCCCGTCAACAGCAGATTCATTGATGGAGTTTGGGTCGTTGTTGGAGATGTCAGCGGGGTCTGGCCTGAGGAATCTGTCCACAGCCCCAGTTATATAGTTCTGAGAACAATAAGGAGACAAAATAAGACAGATGTAATGGATTATTTATGCTTTTGATGAATCCACACATATTGCCCCCATTATGCATATCATGAACATTTGTTATTTGTAATCAAAATATGACCCCCCTGTTTGAATACCTTCCTATGCATTTGGCCTAAGGCTGTGTTTCATAGTATGGGGTAACCCCTTTAGTTCTAGCTAAGGGACATCTTAATGTTACACTATACAAGGCTATTTAGTTTCCTTCCAGATTTGCAGCTACGATTAGGGAAGGCCCTTTCCTGTTTCCACATAACAATGCCTCCCTACACAAAGCAATGTCTATAAATGGTTATCTGAGTTTGGTGTTAAGATCTCCCCTGGCCTGCAAAAACCTCAACCTCACATTGCACCTCGGAAACATTAGCGCTTATGTGGTGCAATCTTTCAAGAGAACTGATGAATGTGAGTTTCGCTTTAGCTCTCATTTGCTTTTCTCACCAAACTGAACTCCTCTTTTACCGTCTCTTTAGTAACTAAATGCTGCAGTAGTTCAGCTGCTCTATGCTAATGTTGTCTGCAGGCCTTATCAGAAAAAACGACACGTCACTAATCCTCTAGTGGCTGAATGAGGGAAGTAAAGTAATGTTTTATTTTACAGGTCCATTCATTCCTAATTATTTCCCTGGAAAACTCCTTGATAGAATTGATACAGCAAATAATATTTTTCACATCAATGCAAAATACTAGTCAAACCTAGACTTTTTAAATCAGTGTACAGCAGACCAGCTGATGACGCAAAATATGAGTGACAAGCAACTATTCAAATAAATATATATACAAAATTCAGTTTGCAATAATTTGGGATTGCAGCTGCTTATATTCTCTGAAATTGGTAGCGAACTCTTCTCTCCATTCACGTTTGGGGAAAGTGTCAGAAAAATAATAAAAATAATTAACAGGCCTGTAAATAAATAATTAAAGCTTGTGGAGAGCACATTAGGGTTATAATGTTTGTACATCAGTACTCCGGTTTACATGTAACACCTCGTTTTACCCACAGGAGAGAGAGAGAGAGTTTTATTATGCTTTCTTCCTACTTGTTCTTCACTATTTATATTACATTAGTTTCATGCGTTTTTCATCCATAATGTGAAGGATGGAATTTTATTTATTTTTTCATTGTGTAAGTGAATAAGTGTGAGTGAACTGTTATGTATACAACATTGTTATCATTTTGATTTGGTTGATAATGCCCATACAGCTTCTTTCCTTGATTTTTCATTATACAATATTGTTTAATATTTTACTGTTGTATCATGTTTCTGATACATGATCATGCCAATAAAGTTTGAATTTGAAGACACGGATGATTTTTTCAATATAGCTGTGCTCACCAACAGCAGGGGTTAATGTTGATCTCAGTTACAATCATGGTAGAAAAACACAGGAACTCATGAGAAGCTATGGCTAGCCTAGCCAATTAGGACCAACTTTCCTAAACAAACAGATCTTAATCTTTGCTAATGTAACTCATATGAAATATAGGGCTACACTGTAAAAAGAAAATGTTTTAATACAGTATTTTATTATATTTCATAATTACAGGAAATCATATTCAATTTACAAGAATAAACCGTTTATTGAAATGTGTCATGTATTTTAACTGTGCACTGTTGATTTCAAACTTGGTTTTCCTCAATTGTCTTTCTGCATAATCCCAAATTGGAGACAAATGTCCTCACCTCTTGGATCATTCAATCACGAGCACAGGTTCAGAAAATGAACACAGGTCTTCTAATACAATCACTTTTGTTTTTGAGTGCAACTCTGCAAATGGTTTGACATGAGCAATTGTGACGGGGTTCTAATTGTCCGTTTGAAACATGGCTTAGTCGCAGTGGCGAGCCATCAGGGCCCTCGCCTAAGATATTCTAAAAAATAATATTTGAAAACAAAAAAAAAACATTTAAAAAAAAAACATTTGTTATTCAGTGGGGCAAAAAAGTATTTAGTCAGCCACCAATTGTGCAAGTTCTCCCACTTAAAAAGATGAGAGAGGCCTGTAATTTTCATCCTAGGTATACCTCAACTATGAGAGAAAAATGAGAACAAAAAAATCCAGAAAATCACATTGTCTGATTTTTTAAGAATTTATTTGCAAATGATGGTGGAAAATAAGTATTTGGTCAATAACAAAAGTTCATCTCAATACTTTGTTATATACCCTTTGTTGGCAATGACAGAGGTCAAACGTTTTCTGTAAGTCTTCACAAGGTTTTCACACACTGTTGCTGGTATTTTGGCCCATTCCTCCATGCAGATCTCCTCTAGAGCAGTGATGTTTTGGGGCTGTCGCTGGGCAACACAGACTTTCAACTCCCTCCAAAGATTTTCTATGGGGTTAAGATCTGGAGACTGGCTAGGCCACTCCAGGACCTTGAAATGCTTCTTACGAAGCCACTCCTTCGTTGCCCGGGCGGTGTGTTTGGGATCATTGTCATGCTGAAAGACCCAGCCACGTTTCATCTTCAATGCCCTTAGTGATGGAAGGAGTTTGTCACTCAAAATCTCACGATACATGGCCCCATTCATTCTTTCCTATACACGGATCAGTCGTCCTGGTCCCTTTGCAGAAAAACAGCCCCAAAGCATGATGTTTCCACCCCCATGTTTCACAGTAGGTATGGTGTTCTTTGGATGCAACTCAGCATTCTTTCTCCTCCAAACACGTCTAGTTGAGTTTTTACCAAAAAGTTCTATTTTGGTTTCATCTGACCATATGACATTCTCCCAATCCTCTTCTGGATCATCTAAAATGCTCTCTAGCAAACTTCAGACGGGCCTGGACATGTACTGGCTTAAGCAGGGGGGGACGTCTGGCACTGCAGGATTTGAGTCCCTGGCAGCGTAGTGTGTTACTGATGGTAGCCTTTGTTACTTTGGTCCCAGCTCTCTGCAGGTCATTGACTAGGTCCCCCCGTGTGGTTCTGGGATTTTTGCTCACCGTTCTTGTGATCATTTTGACCCCACGGGTGAGATCTTGCGTGGAGCCCCAGATCGAGGGAGATTATCAGTGGTCTTGTATGTCTTCCATTTTCTAATAATTGCTCCCACAGTTGATTTCTTCACACCAAGCTGCTTACCTATTGCAGATTCAGTCTTCCCAGCCTGGTGCAGGTCTACAATTTTGTTTCTGGTGTCCTTTGACAGCTCTTTGGTCTTGGCCATAGTGGAGTTTGGAGTTTGGAGTGTGACTGTTTGAGGTTGTGGACAGGTGTCTTTTATACTGATAACGAGTTCAAACAGGTGCCATTAATACAGTTAAAGAGTGGAGGACAGAGGAGGCTCTTAAAGAAGAAGTTACAGGTCTGTGAGGGCCAGAAATCTTGTTTGTTTTTAGGTGACCAAATACTTATTTTACAGAGGAATTTACCAATTAATTCATTAAAAATCCTACAATGTGATTTCCTGGATTCTTTCCCCCCATTTTGTCTCTCATAGTTGAAGTGTACCTAGGATGAAATGTACAGGCCTCTCATCTTTTTAAGTGGGAGAACATGCACAATTGGTGGCTGACTAAATACTTTTTTGCCCCACTGTATATTTTTTTTGTTTAATTAGTTTTACCAAAATAACTTGATTTAATTGTATTTAAAATACATCCTTCGAATCTGCCTGTTTCTGTTGGAATGTGAAGGGTTAAATGCCGTCTCTGCGAGTTACTGTGAAGACGGGAGAGCTTGTTGGTCCCTCTCTACATTCACAGAGGGCCAGCTATAGTAACTCAATGAGAGAGTAATGTCAAATGACAGTTCAATTGACCAATCATACCTTCCCTCTAAATGGGCGGGCTTTATTTTCGCGGACTTTATGACAAGTTCCGCCCGCTGTGAGGTCTATGCAAGTGGTGCAGTGACGCGTCCTAAAACCCGGAAGTAAGCTGCGCTCGGATTCCCTCGACATAAGTTCGTTCATGATAGCTCACTTCAGTGATAGTGATGACATCGTTTGCAAAAGAATTAACCGAGTCATTTTCAAGATTGAGTTACAATGATAAACTGGAGTGACAAAGGATCAGATGCATGACCCGCCATTGAGTGCTTCATCCAAAAGGACAGGAGGATGGACTTTGTGTTTAAGTGATTTGATCATCAAAGGTAGGCCTAAGTCATTTTCAATGTGGGCCGCCGTGCCGACTTAATTCATTTGTAATTGTTACTTGGCTGTGGGTGCCCTGTCATGATAGGTGTTTATATAAATGGTGTTGTTTTGTGTGGTAGAGGGTCGCTGTCATTGATGCGTTTTGCACCCCGGGCCGCTGTGTTGATATTCCGCTGAAGTATACGCTGTGACATAATAACTTTTCTTTTTTTTCGAGGGAAGGGGGGGGGGTCAGAGGGCCTATGTATAAAAGTCAGGGCTCGCCACTGCTTAGTCGGTTGTTTTAAGCTCAAAAAATCTTTATTCATAACGGCAACAAAAAAATAACGGAACAGCACAGGGGGGGGGGGGGGGAAGAGAGAGAGGAGCAGGAAGCAGCCTCCGGATCAAAGAGGATTGTGGGGTTTGCCAAGGCTGAGGCAACAGGAGGACTAATTGAAGGCCTTGCACCTCATCCATGGCCATGAAGAAGGGCCATGTTGCAGGGGTTTCTTCCCCCTGATCAGTCCCTGTTCCAGTCATTGGCCTTTTAAGTTCCTATTGCAAACAAATGCATGTTAGAAATCTTTGTTCAGCTTTTTAAAAAACAAACAAATGTTTTACAATAACAATAAACCATTTACCTTGTATTGCTTTTTTAGGTTCTCCCATTTCTTGGAGGCCTGTTTGTGAGACACACGTTGCCCAAGGGCCAGTTCCTTAATGATTGACCTGTTATCATAGACTATTTAAACAATATATATTGGTGTTAAGGCAATGACCCACAGTGCACATTCATTACTTTCATTGCACAAAATATGAATTGACTCACTCCCATGCTTCTTTGGCAGCATTGCGTTTTTTGCAGAACAGGTCGTCCTTGTCCATCCTTAAAGCAATAAGTGCCTCGGTTTTTACCACAGTCCCTGAAATTACAAATCACACTTAAGTTTAAACCGATGTTGTAAGTGAATGGATACATGAATTGACACATGTGTTGCTAGTTTGATTCCGATTTAGATTTGTACATCTTCAAAATAAAAATCTAATGTAATCTTACCAAATCAAATTAACACGTGTAGAGTTCAAAATACATGTTCACAAAGGCATGTTTTAGTTAAGCCAACGTATTAATTATCGTTAAAAAAAATAACCACATGGAACTCACATTTGTATGACGTTGTTTCCTCCATGCCCGAAAAACGGTTGCACACATGTGGAGTGAGATTATCGAGCTTGCGTCCATGCAAACTCGCTGTCGGAGGCTTTTATAACCCACTACCCCTCCACCCTGATTGCTTTGATCAGAAAACAGCAAAGGTAAGACGTATTTGCCGTTTTGGCCACGTAAAGTGAAGTTGTGTGTTGTCTTATCTTGCCTTCGCTGCCGCAAGTTTTGGTCGCACAGTTATGGTACTTATACCATTGGAAACTGTTTTCATATGATATCTTGTTTGTGCAGATCCGATGAAGTATACAATATTTCTACCGTGAGTTATGTGCTAAGTGCGTTAGCACTCTTTCACTTAGTGCTAATTCAGACGCTTGGCGTTAGAGTTGTGTTTTGTTTCGGTAAAAATTGTTCATATCGGGGAGTTTATTCCCGTTAAGTAGGTATGACACATTAATAGGTTGTTAAATGTTAAGAAGCCCTGAGACACAGTTTAGTAGGAAAAAAGCCCGTAGCCCCCGCCGGCAGGGGCTGTCGGGCTTACCATAAATTGCAATTCTATGGAGCCAGAAGATAAAATGATATGCAGCCCCCTGTTTCTTTGGAGCAGGTGGCTCTGAATCTGAAGTTCATTGTATTTACCTCCAGAATTAGCATCCCCTGGCAACAGTGTCATTTATAATTTGACAACTCGTGTTAAAAATGGCCGCCAAATGACGTTACTCTCTTGGATGCGGATGGCCTGTAAAATCTTAGAGTGCAATTGGTACTAAATACCGTCATAAAAGGAATTAATGAATGGCCTATCTATCATTTAATGCAAGCTTTACTTAGGATCGTGATGCATAAAGCGCTAATGAGTCACCACCTGCAGGCTGTGCATATGATTAAAGAGCATGGTGTGTCTGAATGCTAATGAGGAGCCAAATCAGATCAAGAAAGCTGTTTGGTAAATGAGGGATAAAAAGGTAGATTAAAAGCAGGTGGGGGCTTTCAATCTACCAAAGTGTTGGCTTTCTTATGGAAGAAATCACCAGTTAGGATTCATAGCTTATAATTAATGTTATGGCACATCACAGAAAGCACTAATCCATTACAAACCAGAAAGTATGGACTCCTTTAGAGAATTTGATATCCGTCCATATGGCTTATTGTGTGAGTGTGCGCTGAGGAAGAGGATCATTTGCAGTGTGGACTCGACACTTGGAATTAATTACAGTGAGGAAGGGCAAAGTGGTGGTGGCCCTTACACTTTCGTCTCTTTGAATAATTGCCTGTTACAGCACAGGAGTGTGTATGGGAGGGGGGATGCTCCCGCAATCACACTCAGTCTCCCAAACGCACCAATTGCTCATTAGGCATGTTAGCTATCCGTGCGAGGTGCTGAATACCAAAAAGGGAGACAGACGGGGTGAAACCAGAACGAGGGTGATGGAGAATAAGACAGGTAGCGATAGAGAGGAAGGGTACACAAGCAGAGATATTGGGGGAAGATATAGAGTGTAACACAAACCTACTATTTATATCCCTTTACATCCCAACAATATTAAAAGTCTAGAGCCATGCTAGCAGCAGCTCAAGGTAGAATTTTGGTACAGCCATGCTTTAATTTAAATGCTAAAGTCTGACTTTATTTAACCCGGTCTGCATAATCATGCATAAAGTCTTGTCACTCAGTTATACCTTATTTAGGATTGTTTTAACATTATTTCCAAATAAGGAGAAAGGACTGGATGGGTTAACACCAGTTGGCTGTCTCTTGCCATGTGCTCAGCGATTCTACAGAAAGTATGTTTGTAATAAAATACTAAGACAACTTAGTGAGAACAATAGCATCATTTCCACCACAGACTTCTCTGGAACCACGAATGTCTATCAAAATGATTTTTAACCATTTTATGTTGTAGTAGACAGATCGACTGATCTACGGCTATTATAGAAATATTATAATTTAAGAATGTTTCTCAATGAACAAAGTAATTATGCAAGTAAATAGGACGATGAGATTAGGGCTGCACGATTTTGGGAAAAAATCTAATTGCGATTGCGATTCGAATTGCGATATTTGTTTTTAAGCGACCCAACGGAAGTTTATTGTGAAATGCGGCCATAACTAGTATGCTAATGCAGCGTTGAGGATATTTCAGGATGGTAGCCAATCTGCCTTGTTTCTCAGTTAGTACTTAAGGTCCAGTTAGGGTATCAGGTTCTGCAATTCTAATTGTGAGTTGTGTGTTTTTGTATGTATACATTTCATCATTGCT